>OOFC01042998.1:0-33975 GCA_900323345.1 Pseudochromis fuscus
CTGTGTTTTAGCTTGTTAGCCTTTTACAAACAAAGAACTGCCAGAAACCATGATGACAGATAATTAATACACAATACTATAGCTTAGAAAGCGTTATATTCGTACCTGATAGGAAATGTTCAGTCACAGAGGGGATCCGTTGTTGGAGGCTCCCAGCGCTCACTGTCCTGCTGCTGCTTCTAGTCCGTTTTATGGCTGTAATCTACTGGTGTCGTAGAGACCGAGGATGCGGTAAAATACTCTCCTCTTCCCATCTCCGTTTATTCTGGCGTTCTGGCGCACAATAGCTATCTACCATAGTTTGACCAACTAAGACAGAAACTAACTCACTGCTACTAGTTGTTCTATTTGGCTTTTTTTCCTGCCAACATGGCGTTGTTTTGATTTTGCGGGCTACATGCTGAGATGCGTGACGTCATCTCCCGGAGCTCTATAGGTGTTGTTTAATCCATAGACATAAACCATAATAATGGTAATATCTATGGTTTTTACCTGTACAGTTTAGTGCGCATGCTCCGTGCCTTCTTCTCTGTTTTGGTGTGTTTCTGTGGCAGCGTTACAGCGCCGCACACAGGCCTGGCATATTGACTACAGCGTTTTCGGCTTTGTGGTGTGGAAGCAGATATAACTATCCGTTTACGGGGAAGACGTATTCGTTTCGTCTCCGTGTAAATAGCGCCTGAGATACCCAGACTGACTGAAATCTAACAGGACAGGTCCTTGACAGCAGGGATCCTCCTTCAAGAAGCCCTTATCAGCTTGGTGCTGACCTGAGCATGGTGCCCTGCTGCTGAGTGTCAACACCATCCTATCACGTCTATACAAAGGATTACCCAGCTGCATTGTGACACAGATAAATGGATTGGAGGCTAATCTGTTGTGAGAGGTGATGGTATGGAAACTGAACCAATCTTCCTGACCGTTACCTAACTTGGAATAGGATTTTTGAAAACCTGATTACTGCACCTTCACGCAATAAAAAACCTCAAAAAAGTCACACAAAATGTGATTGTTTATTCTTGTTTCTCACTAAAAAACACAAGATTTGCACCACTTGGATGTTGCTGACTGTGCATGCAGCAATAAGAAAATATGATACGACTGAAAAATATGACATTTATGCATCAAAAACAGCCTTATATTTAAAATTAATTACAGTCTGTGCAGCCTAGCAGTTGCTGTGGCAGAGCACTCTGATCACTGAAGTGAAGATAACCACAGTTTTTATCATCTATCCAGTCTCAGACAGACTTTTATTGCTTTTTAAAACAGTTATTAACCTGGTTCTCTGTAGGCCAGCATACAGTGTTTACTCAAATCTGGCAAGAGGCTCATAACAATTTCCCACCCTTGATGAAAAAATAGCTTCTCTGCTCACCGGCTTAAATCTCTCACATTATGTAATATGGCTACTTTGCATTTTACAGCTATAACCTGGAGGAAAGTTTCAATTAAAGGATCTCAAGATTCAAGAAAGTCTGGGAACTTTGAAGAGTCACATCTAGAGATGAGCAGCACAGGAGAGCTCATCCAGACACTAGTAAGGAAACTGCATTCACTCCCCAACCTGTTATTACAGCTTTGAAGTCAACACAAATGAAAAAACTCTCTTAACTACTTTTCAAGACTACAGTAGGAATGTGTTTCAATACTACAATAATGTTGAAATGAATATCATTTAAAGGAAGAATACTTTTTGATAGTATTTTCTTCCTCATTTCTTAAAAGCTAACCGTCTGTGATATTAAGTTGTTTTGTGCCTGCAGTAGAGATCGTCTGTGTCATATCTGAGAGCTAAATAATCTTTTCAGACGTCTGAACTGCAGAATGACACAGGGTTTTCCCCACACACTGTTTTTAAACCTTTAAAACCCTGTTTCCATATGCAGGTATGCAGGAACAGTGAACACAGTTTAGTCAGGTTATCACAACTGTGACCAATCCCATAATCACTCTGCACCTCAGAGGTCTCTCAGGGAAACCAAAATCAAACCAAGCAGCACGTATTAAAAACCACTGTGATCAGAGGGGGCGGGTCCAGGGTTAAAATCAGAGTGATGACAGACCAAACCTCAGACTGAATGAATGAAGCTCTGAAAGACCCAAGTTCAGGTCTCGTCATTCCAACAAACCACACCCCTAAATCTGTCTCTGTTTGAGGTAATATCTAATTAATGATGAAATTATTTTCAGATGGACCACCAGACCACTGGTAAGAAGAGTTAACATTAGCTAATGACATCAGAATGACTTGTGGAAGAAATGTATTGACTGAGTATTTCAGGACTAAAAATAATAATTTTTGAATTGAAGTCAATCAGAGCTTTTTGGAGGAGGCAACTACTGGCCATCAGGGGTTTTGCACTTTTTTCCTCTTCTGCATTGGCCTGATTTTTGAGACCCAGTTGCTTTGTCCATTTCTATACACAGTTTACAGTACAGCTACACTGAGACAGCAGTTTCTACCAAGCAGTCCATGCTGTCTTTTTTTCTGAAAAGTCAAGCTTGTATGTGTAATGTAGACTGAATAAAATGGAAATTTATCACATAAATCATATTGTCTTGAGTGTCCCATTACAACCAGAGTATCTTTCTCAACAAGCATTACAGAAAACACATAAATATAGAACAACATTTCTCAGAAGCTATGAAACTGCTTCATCCTATGATCACGTCAAGCATTTCACTCTTCATATTAAGGTCCTGGAAGCTTTAAAAAAAAAAAAAAAAAAAAGCAGCCAATCTCAACAGTCATTTCCAGCAGTTGCTCCTCCCTGACCTCAGCCGTCTTCAAACGCTGACCAGCACAGTGATTAAACGCCCTCCCAACCCAAACCCTTTCCCTTGTAAGGCCGTATGCTGACATCAGCAGAAAATGTGACCTTCAGTAGACACAAGGAAACTTTCAGAGTAAAACTTGAAATTCTTGCATCAGTTTTTAAAAGACAAGACTTTCAAGTCTCTGGTATCATCTGAGCTTGCGCTTGTTCACAGGGTTTCAGTTTAGTTGACTTAAGTAAAAGCCCTAATTTGCATTCACACGTTCCTCAAACGTGCCCTCTAAAAATAAAGCTACAGGCAACTGTGTGATACAATTCAAATACCTAAAATAACATCCTGTCCATCAACTACTCATTCCAGCTCTAGTTAAGTAATTATTAAATTAAATCTATCTCCGTGTTTCTATTTCCCTTGCTTGTTAAACAAGCTGCTCTTTGGCCAAATACAGGAGGAACTCAGGCCTTTGTTCATCTGCTTCCAACGTTTTACGCAAACTGACATTGGTGCCAGCAACAGATGACCACAAAGGAACTAGTGCAATACACAAAGCACAAAAAAGTCAGCACAATTTTCACCTCAGGTGACTAGAAGATTTATTTTAAAAACACATCAAAAGAAAACACTGGGAAATTCCCATTTGAGCCATAAAACAGAGTAATTCTGAGCCACACATTGGTTTCTGTTGTTGAGAGGAACTTGCAAACATCAGAAGTAGAACATTGTGGTTTGAATTCAGGCCACGGTGCCAAAATAAATACTCCAGGACACTTCATCATCGTGAAAACTTTAGTCCTGAGCAATGTGACTGTGAGAGTTGGGAGCAAACAGCCAAATGATACAGTTATCGAGTATCAGTGTGTTTTTTGTTTTGCTATGCTGAGATTGTTTGGGGTTTTTCTGCCTGGGAAAGCTGCAGGTTGACAAGGAAATCCTTCAGTCCTGGACTCGCCTCTGTCTTCACAGCAGGGTGAATTTAATCTGTCACTCATACAGGTTCAAACAGATGTACTGCACAGGCCGGGCCATTTAGCAAACTGATGAGTCAAGAACATGCTTAAACGTGCAGACGGTTCCCCAGGGGGTAACCACACAGATTCACAGAGATCGGATGTCTCATCTCAAGTCTATGTAAGAACCAAAAAAAAAAATAAATCAAGGCTCCAGACTAAAACTTTATACTCATGCTTATAGCATCAAGACAAATGCTGTGTCAGCCTACTGATTTATAGTGTAATATGCCAGGAAACTTTTCTATCCCTTTACAATCACACGAGTAAATTTATGATAAAAAAAAACAAAGAAAGAGAATGAAAGGTAAAATGCATTGTTACCACTTTCTTTTACAGGAAAATGTCCCACACTCTTAACACTATTTATGTGTAAATTCCAGCAACTGTTTCAGCAAATACCTCTGTCCATATTAAAACACCAAGAAGGGTTTTCCTCCTACACCTCCTCCTACTACTGCTATGACTACTACTACTACTACTACTACTGGGTATGCACAAAGAGCCCACAAGTCATTTGACCACAGAAGACACAGTATTTTGAATCATTTGTTAGATGGGTTATTGCAGGGTGTTTGACTCTTTTGGAAGGGCTGAGTGTTTAAGAAAGAAAAGCACAGTTTTAGTCTGAACAGATGTCTCAGTGTGGACATGGTCTCACACTGGTCTTTGGTCTAACAGTGGCACAGTTTGGAGCTGGGTTTCTGGTGTTGCTGTGTGTTAAAATGAGGCTGGCAGAATGGAGTTTTGGAGGAATGTGCTGTGAACAGACCTCCATCTGTTCCTCTCATTCTGCTCGACTCATGTGTGCAGCAGATCAACCTTTGAGCTGGTCCAACGCAAACAAACCCAACAGGTAGCAGAGAGCTATGACCCAGGGTTCGGCCCATTTTCCATCCCTTTATGGCTAAGTTGAGGTGTTCCTGCATGCACCATGAAAACAAATATTTTTTTAAATCACTCAGTCATTCCCCGATTCTCACTCAATCCAAAAGACAGAGAAGCTGGAGACTGCACATTCAGTCCTGTGGATTCAGACACAGATTATTACCATTTAATTTTTTTTTACAAATATCCTCAGTGTAACAGCTACAACTAATAATTAGTCATCTTACGCAGCCTGAAGCCATGCTTTGCATTGTTCATTAAGAGTGGGTTATCTACAAGTCGTTAGATTAGCGGTTTGATCTCTGGCGCCCCCTGTCCACATGCCAAAGTGCCCTTGAGCAAGCTACTGAACCCTAACGCCACGTTTACATGGGACACGTTCAGTTTTCGCCTCTCATGGACTCAAGCGTTCACTCCAAACCCAATTTCACTACACGCGAGTACTGCTTCTGGACACCGCAGCAGCTGCCGCTTCTGTCATTACCAATGAATGAGATCGCAAAGACTGCTCCTTAAACCTGTTGTAGATATCCTAGAAAAGCTTGCTCCTTCTTGGTTTTATCCTGATACGGAGTCAAAGCCACGTCCAAGCTCTGGACAACCACAGACAGCGATGATCAGCTTGTCCTCCATTTCTGAATTTGTGTCTACTCACATCTTTGCATTCACTTATTATGTAATCGCATCGCAAATTCAAGTACGAGCCCACAGTAAGTTGCTCTTGATGTCAGCTATCTCCTTGCATGGTAGCTGTTTCCATAGGTATGTAAATGAGTAGATGGTGAGGGAGCAAAACTCATACAGTACTTTGTAGATCACAGCTGAGGTAAAAAGGTGCTAAATAAGCGCAGTCCAATTACCAAGTGTTTGAAAATCATAAAATTAGCGAATGGCTGATTGGAGTTTTACAGCATGTAAAGATGAATACATGTAAAACCACAACATAGTCATTCATTATTACCTAAAATTAAGTTTATCAAAGTTTATGATCAATGTGCCATGTTTTAGATACCATCACATGTCTGTTGTCTAGCTTGATGTCTAACTGTATATGTCAGTAGTGGCTTAGTTGCTGCTCTGCACTAATGTGAGGAGACAGTTTCCACCAAAACAAACAAACAAATCATTAAAACCAAGATTCAGAGAGTAGATAGTGGCCAGTGCCCACGTATAGATCCAACCCCGGGGATGTACACATCATAGGCAGCCTCACCCTCGTTACTGGAAGTAATGTGTAGGTTGGTTATTTTTCAACTAATTAAAACAGAAATTATTCCTGTAGTATACACAAAGGTGTTTCCCAGTTTAACAAAAGGGCAATCGCTGCTGCACATCACAAATAATTAGTGCTTGGTGCGGGAATAGCATCTATGCAATGTTTAAAAATAAGTGGGCGGAAATGACGTGAGAAAAATGTTATGAGCACTATGGCTTTAAAAAAAATCACTGACATCCTGAGCTTACTGGATGAGATCAAGAATTTTTACTCACCAATGTGGAAAAAAACATGTAGTAGTGAAAACTACTACATGTTGACAGGCAAAAGGAAAACATTGTGGCTAATTTCCAAAGAGTCCGGTGATGCACTGACTTGTATCCATCAGAACATAAACACAATATGTAAATTTAAGTGGTTTTCTATTTTTAACTCGAATCTTTATTTTGACTCTTTTACTCATTCTCCCTACACTTTCTGTTTAAAAGAAAAGACCAATAACAACTGCTAATTGGAGAAACAGTTTGGTCTTCAGAGGAGCAGCAGTCCAATCAAACCATTACAAATGCTATAAAATTAACCCAGATCCTAAAGCAGTGCTTTACAAAAATATGTGTTTCCACTTCTAAGTGAGGAAATGATGCTGGGTGCTGTGGTCTGACATTTCTGCCTCCTTACTACTGATGCTACTGTGTCAACATCTATAAAAAGTTCGCTTCTGTGCACTTTATTATTTATTGACTTCGATATAAACGGACTTGAATCATGAATGTTGATTAATTAGAATTAGGGCTGAAGCAAAATACTGATTAGCCAATCTCCTTAAAAGTGTATAGTTTAATTAAGACATATAATTAGTTAATTAAATGAATATAAAATACAAGTTCCAATTGTAATTTCATGATCAGGAAAATCTTCAGTACTCTAGATTTTCACAAGTGATGCAACACTAAATATGCTTAATTCTTAAAACAGTTTAGTGAACATGAATGAAATGCTAATTGTTTAATACTGTGGAGGATATGTACATTCAGCTGAAAACAAAACAAAGGGAGACAGAGTTTTTCTCCAAAATTACACATCGACTACTTTAATAAGATGATCATACCTCTGTAGTAGAAGTTAATAAAGGTTGGTTTACCTGACATGACATTTCCAGCTCAACCTTTGGTATGAATATCTGATTAGTCACAGGTTAACCCAGCAACTCTGTGCTCAGATAATCATCGTATGTGACCTAAGTTGTGACTTATTGAAGCAATCATCACAGGCACACTCAGTTCTCAGTAAATCCAGACATCTGTACTCTCATGTAAGATGGTTTCCTGTCACTTTCAAGTTCTCAAGAAAACCGTTTCCTTAGTTAGAATGTAATCGTGCACACATACACTTATGTGCTTGCTTTATGTATATCCCACTCCTGTCCTGTGTGTCTTTTTGTGATACAAATTCTACATTTTCAAGGGATATTGACGTATTGATGCTTATGTTGCGATTTATTCTCCTACCCCACTGTCGAATTTTGCTTGAAACTTTCTACGATAGGGTCCTCATCAAGCATTAAATACAATGTGATACGTTCATTCATTTTTATGTAAACATACTATTTTGGTTAAACATCCTATAAAAAGACAATTTTACAAAACTGGAATCATCAGTTATTTTATTCCAGCCTTTCCAACACTAAGGGTGTATTAAACCTGTATCAAATACCATGTCAGCATATCTCAGTCTCCTGTTAAATGCATATCTAGTCATAACAAACCGAAGGCAAACAAACAGCTTGTTGGTTATTAATACAGTGAATACACCTGGAAAGTCAGATATGCACCGATCAGGACCATGACAGATTAAAATGAAATGTTTAAACCAGATTACTTAGTTACTCTGTGTTCACTAGCAAAAACAGCACAGGCTACCAAACTATCAGGACAGAAGAATAACATGGCATACTGAGCCCACATGAAAAAAGAAGTGAAACCGTGACTTACTATGAGGCGCTCACTATGAAACAAGAGTTGAGTAATAGTGAGCGTTGCCAGATATGAAAATGAGAAGCACACATACACTCACCAGTCTTTCCTGTTACTTTAGTGCCCTGTTTGTCCCTCTGGCATGTGGTTTATGAAAATTGAAAAGTTTAAAAATCAAAAGGTTAATTGATGCATTAAACTGCACAGAGCTGTGGGGTCTGTCCCTATTGAGAAAGCAAGATTTATATGCAAGGACATGCAGCCCAGTTGTATGGAGGAAGTGTGGATTGTATATGAAATGGTGACACAAGGACATTCACGGAGGTCGGCGTGGATCATACACTGTACATAGAAATGGATGAAGCAAGTGGGGCTTAAACATGAAGCCAACGTGGACACGCTGTAGTATCACCAGGACATTTTGAGAACACAACAAGATTGGGCACAAGTAATGTTAAATAACATCATGGCATCAACTGCAGCTATTCATTTGTCCAAACACAATTATCAATGTACAACAGCACACAGATAATGTTACTGTGCGAACAAATTAGGTTCAGTCTCCTCATTACCGTCGACTGACATAACCAACTGCCTGTTATCAAATGTATGGAGCTTTGTATCTAGCTGGCTAATGTTGAATAATTACATGGGTCTACAAGGAGAAACCTTGGAAATGAAAGTAGCTAAATTTGACGAAGAAGTGGGGTCGCTAATAAAGGAAAATTAAGTCTTTTGTCTTTTGACTCTGAAAATATGATATATTGGTGATTGTGTCATATTGTGCGCATAAATGTTTCCCATAATGCACAAGTGTATATGATGCAATGCAACAAAATCTTGAAACATGGCCGAGTACTAATAAAAACCCAATTTATTGTATCATAAATTATCATTACACAAGAACAGAGTTTACCATGTGATAGAAAACATAAGCAAGCAAACACAACTTTTGGCTAATAATTATAATTTATTCATTTTTCATTGATTTGTTAATACTGTTGAGGCACTTCAGGCCTCACAGAAGTGAACATTCCCCCTGAAATAACCTGTGGCACTTCTCCTTTCAGCCTAATTAAAGCATCAGGTTCCTGATGACTATTTTTTTCTCATTAAAATGAAGGTGAAGTACCAGTTTTGGTAGGGTTGTGATGAGACTCATCAACACAAGCATTACACCGAGCCCTTCCTGTTCATAGGTAATCAGCTTGACGTGTCAGAGAAGGAGTGAGCTGCTCTCCTTATGCTTGTAATCTGCATCCATTTTTAAACCGAGACAGGCTGGATTATGTGCTGGGTACTGGATTACACAGGAAGTCAGACCAGACTTGAGGTGGTGTAGAGGGGTTGTTAGCCTGTCAGGTAGTTAATTTTACCCGACCTCGCCCTGGCAGAACTAGTTTTACGACGCCAAGGCACAGAGAGTAAGAATACACCTTCGCTGACTGACTTCCCAGCAGAAGACTCGTTGTCTCGTCCAAAAGTTAAAGCGGCTGATCAATCACAAAGACCGGATCAATACCTGCTGAATAAACTGAGCATGAGCTGCTTTAGTGTGGAAATGGAAAGTGACTCTTTCTTTTCCATAGGAGTAAACAATCAGAGGTTTCTAGTTTGTTCCTCATTTACGTCTGAGTAAGCTGGTGCTGATTTCCCGCCCAGCCTGCTATTTTCAGTCCTCTAAGGAAGTACACAGAGAGAATACCACAAAGAAGACACATGACACTTTAGAAACTTGGCATTTTTCTCAGTTTGAGTCATCAGTGTTGGGCCTGACGTCCTTCACATCACATCACATGCTTATAGCTCGTCCAAACTCCTTACATTAAGGCTGAGGCCTTAACTCTTAAATGGTTTCTGTATCTTACAGTCATTGGACTCACCTATCAATTTCAAAATATACTCATAATTGTGTCAAAATCCAAAATGTCTGTTAACAAAGACACTGGCCATGTAGTTCATGTTGCTATTTATTCATATTTAACACATTTTGAGAGAATTGTGTTTGAGAAAATAATGTTTTTAAGGATGATTTTGTACATTCTTGTTCTGGGAGAAAGTGTAAACTGCAAAATAAATTATAAAATTGAGTCATTTTAGCACAGATGCAATAGATAAAAAGATTTACATATGGCTGCCCAGTAAATGGTTAAAGTTAAGTTACAGTGTATATATGTCATCAGTCAATCACACATACCAATCTTATGCAGGGACACCGAAGAGTTACTTTTATATAGGTGTTGTTGGTTGGATACAACAAGACACTTGGAGGCGTCACCTTGTGTTAACAACTGAAAAATAACAATACAAAAAAATGTAGTCTCACTAGTTAAAGATCATTTGTCTGGAAATGATCAAGGTTTGCACTTTGCTATTTAAAACTGTGTCACATTTCAGTGTCTTTACCAGAACGGTCACAGTTTAACACAAATGATGAGCCAAGAATCCTGATGAAGACTCTGTCACACTGAAGACTTTAACACTAAACACCCGAAAGTCTGAATTCAACAGAAGCTGAGAACATAACCAGGAGCAGCAGTCATGTTGAACATCACCGAACTACTGTTCACTTCTAATTCCTCGTGAAACATCTGGTGAAAACACATTTTAAAACAGGATCTTATCTCACCCACAATTTCCTTTAACCTTATCTTCCTGTAGAGGTGCTCAATTCAACACTGCACCACAAGGTTTTTTTTCTTTTTGAAGTGCTATTGAACATTTAATAGGAGTTACCACCTTTTGTTCAATTGTTTTCCTCATCCAATTCCAAAACTGACATCCACCATGAATGGCTGTCGTTCAAATCTGTCAAAGGCACCGTACAGAGGGATTTAATAAACTCAGCAGCCGACACTAGAAAGTGGAGCTTTTGTTATTAGTTTCAGAGTCTCTCGCTGCTTCTCACACCTCTACATATCCTCAGAAGCCTGGCTTGAGACTGTATTTTCTTTCATATAACAAGTTTTTGCACATCATTTTCAAGACAGTTACTTTTTTTTTTACTAGATATTAAATACAGCTACAACAAGTACACTTGCTTTGATGATTTATATGTACATAACAATATGCTGACTGCTGTCTATTGACAGGTGATGTCTTGAAACTGCTGTTTTGCTGACCACCAGTCCAAAATCGACAATTATATACCACGCTATAAAGCAGACACAAGTCAGATATCATTACATTAGATAAGATGACCAAGAAATCAATTGTTAAAATAAACCTACTAACTGAGAAAAATGAGAAGAAATACTTTGTAAAGTCAATTTATCTTCTAAATGTACTTTTAAAAAAAACAAAATATGGTCCCAGGTCACTGATAATGACTTCTCTGTATTTAATATCAAAATAAACTTCATATTTAAGGGTTTGGACTTACTGGCAAAACAAGAAGTGTTAAGATTTAAGCTCTTGTGAACTGCAATTAGCATTTTTTTCCTACTATTTTCCTGTCAATAGCACACTGGATGAGATTCAACTATCAGACTATTGGATAATAAAAAAAAAAGAGAAAAAGTTAGAAATATGAAAATGACAACCTGTTGTTTGGGAAGATCCACCACAGAAGTTGAATATAAAGCAGACCTACAAACAGGTGAGCAGGTCCTTTATTAAAAACTACAACCATTTCACTAGATGTAAATGAATAATATGCTCGCAACCTAAATCTTGGCCAGACTACCTGTGAACAACCCTTGGCCTTAAATGCACCAACACAGTCCTGTTTAAGGAGAAGTTAACTGAAATCATGGGAGGATCTAAAACAAGTCAACCCCAAACTAACCAACCTGACTCAGACGAAGCCAAGACATCACAAACTTCCTCTATTGTGGTAGAAACAGTTTCACCAGCAGTCAGGATCTCACATTCACTTCCATAATGCTGGTAATGATACAGTCTGGACGTCTTACTGATTATAAATGACCTGTATAAGAAGCTACAGGTGGATGGAGTGAACCCACAGAAGTGTTAAATTGTCCACTACTTAGAGAAGTAGTTTTCATTAATCATACATCAGGCTAACGTTACATAAGCAGAGGGACACTTGACAAATGGTGCGTTTACCGTCTGCCATAAATAAGTAAACCACAATGACTTTATCCCTATGACTTGTAAGAAGCCAGGCACGTAGTGACCACAACTTTACTCTGCATTAAACTACAACCTCTCAGTCGTGCTCTGATTCAAAGTTTCTGTGACTTTTCAAGTCATCGCCCAAGTTTGACAAACTGGTGCCAGTTGGCAGCGTTAGCCTGTTAGCTCAGAAGTTAGCTTCCAGGTCATTTGTTACTACTTATACCGACATTAACTCAACTATGTTTATTTGCATTGACCAGTATAAACAGTAACCTGTTTACCTCTCGGATTGGGATTTTAGGAAAGTCGAAAAAGAGCTTCTTTTGGGGTTTTTTTTACTGCGCTGAGCTCTGCAGCTACCGCCTGTTAGCATGAATGGGAAAAAGTAGCTCCAACCCACGGAGCGAGCTGTAGCTGGTGTCAGCCCACTGTGACAGAACACCCACGGAGACAAGTTTAAATCAGGGGAACGACCTACCCCACGGCAGCTCCTGTCGTCCGGAAACTTTTGCAGTTGCTTGAAGGTCAATTATATTCCAGATACTGTGAGTGAAGCTGTGTCTCCCGGTCAGAAAGTGTCCGCTGTGTCCGCAGACAGTGAAGCAGCTGGAAACTCAAATACAACAACAACATGGCAGCGCCGCGCTGCGTTCACGGAACACCGGACAGTCCGGAAATAGAAGACCAACTGTTCGCCAATAGATAGACTGCTTCTAACAAATGTAACGAAGAACTTAACTCTTACTTACTCTTCGGGTCAAATTTGATCGAAAGGAAAACTGTCCTAAATGGAATTTTCTCTCTGCCTGAAATTTGATTACTTTTCCTAAAGTGACCCAAAATACACACACACAAAAAAAAAACTGTTAATTTTTTTTATATCATAGAGGTGCTACTAAATTTTGTACATTGAGGCTGTTTTCTGGCAAAATTGCACAGTTATTTATTACAGTTAATTTTATTTCTACTAGTGTGAGTCAAATCAAGATCAAAATGCACTTTTAGGGATTCCTGGAACTGTGAAACTGTACATGCCATGACAGTGACAAAGATGTACTATTACCTAGCTAATTATACTTATTGCGTTGCATAATTGTGTTCAAGCAGCTGTGCTAGGACAAACCTATGACTTATTTACATAAATTACTTTGGATTTAAGATTTCTATCCAAATGGTTAAAGTTTGTGGTTCTGCATAATAAAATAGATTCACATCAATAAATAATGATTAGATATGGGATTTTAATTTGGCTCACTAATTTTAACTAATGCTTCTGTTATCTGAATTTTTATTTTAGTTTTCATGCTCAAGACATTTCTGGCAGCCAATTACAAACTCACACAACAACTTCAACAACTGGTAATAAGCCGCTCCTTCAATCATTTTGACAGCAAAACAATTATTTTGGTTATTCCTATATGCAGCGAAAGCAGCATAAACTGGGCCAGAGGCTGTGCTGTTGGGAGGAGACCTGTCCTCACAGTAGTAAACAGGACAGGACATGTTGTGGCCTACCAGGGAAAACTGCAATGTCACCCAAACTACAAAAAAAAACAACCAAAAAAAAACAAACTGACTGGCCTTTATTTTTTTGCCAATAATTTTTTCTTTTGAACGCTTTCTGCTTCAGGCAGTGAAAATTTTTCCCACATCTGAAGATGCCACAGATGGGTTAAATGCTGCTGCACACATTTACAGAGAGCAATCACTCCCACATCAGTCAGTTTCACAGTCTAGAACAGCTCATATACTACATACACCAATTAGCCGCAACATTAAAAACACTGACAAGTGCAGTCAGTAACACTGATGATCTGTTATCAATGGCCCCTGTCAGGAGGATATAATAGACTAAATACAGTCTGTGTAGGCAACAAATGAACAATCAGTTCTTGAAGTTGATATGTTCAAAGGGTCAAAGGGACAAATTGTGATGACCAGACCGCTGCATCAGAGCATCAGAGCATCTGTTCCCAGTCTCCTCCCAACAATGGTTCACAGGAAGACAAATAAATATGTTGATAGAACTGCTGATAGAACACATTCAGGTTTAAGTTATTTTATTTGTACCTGTTGCAGCCACCAAGATAGCGACATCTATTTTAACACCAAAAATACAAAACAGTTTATGGTTTGGTCAGTGTGGAAGGATGAGTGCTTCACATTCTGATGGATAAATTGATGTTTGATGATTTCTTTGTAGCTTAGAAAACCCTTCTTCCCCTCTCTCTGACATCATTGACAGCCAGGTTAAAGTTTCCTGTGGACGTGATGTGTAGTCCTAGGTATTAGTAGTCTTGTGTGTGTTCCACCTCATGAGAGCCAAGGAAAAACCTGGTTTGGTTTCCCTGACACCTGGATCGTTTCTGGAATATCATAATTTTGGTTTTGTCCAGATTAATGGATTAAGTGTCCCAGGTCTGACAGACGGTTTGCAGATGATCAAGTTGCTGTCATAGTGCTTCTTTTGATGGAGCCAGCAATATCAGCTCATCTGCAAACAGCAGACACTTAATCTGTGTGTCAGACAGCGTGACACCAGGGATGTCAGATCGTTCTAGTGATTCAGCTAATTCATCCATATAAATGTTGAAGAGGTTGGGATGGAGACTGCAGCCCTGTTTCACTCCTCTTCTCTGGGGGAAGAAGTCTGTTTCCATGTTGTTGATCTCAACAGCACATTTCAAATGTGTGTACATAGTTTTGATGATGTCATAGACCTTCCCCCCTACACCCTTTTCATTTAATTTTAGGAACAGACCATCATGCCAAATTGAATCAAATGCTGATCCTCAAAACAAGATTTTCTTCTTGTTTTGGTGGATGTGTCAATCTTTGGTAAGGGACTATAACAAAGTATTTCAGCATGAAAGCATGTATTTCTAATGTGTGACAGCTTCCTGTATCATAACTATATCTCCTTGAAACCATGTGAAAACTGGATAAAAATTTGGGGAGTTTTGATTATTATACTTAGGCATACATCAGTTCCTCAGTAGAAAAAAATGCACTGGAGGTGCATGTGGTACCCATCCATGGTATCTAATCGGCTCGCCTCAGAGAAAGTTGATATTCTTCAGAACTCTACTGTTGTGACATCACAGAAAACAGCTTAAGTGTTTCAGGTGAGAAATGAGTTGTTTTTACTTCAAATATGTTGTTCATCCATCAAGTTAGAGCCTGGTTAAAAACTTGCTCTGATGTTTTCAGAGATATAGCTCTCTACAAGCTCCGTCAGCTGTTCCACCAACTGAGCAGTCAGAGCCCCCGTTTTTTTCAGCTGACGTTTTTTAAATGTAACTTTAATGTTGCTCCAAAGCGCTGGTATTGTAAATTGAACCGATCCATTTAGTGGTTTTCCCCTCATAGTAGAAACTTGTTATTCTGACTATAACCATGCAGACTGTGTCGGCTTGCGGTTACAAATGTTTGCTGCACAGTGGTGATGCAATCACAGTTCTGACCAATAAGATTTTAGTACCTGCTGGTACCTGACCAGGTACTTTTTCGGAACCGAAAGAGAGAAGGTACTAAAAAACATGTACCAGGTACCAAGTTCCAAGTACTTTTTGCCAGTGGAAACGCCCCACAAACTGAGGTGAGGTGAGGTGAGGTGAGTAGCTACCATGCAGTGTAAATGTGCCATTTGAGGCGTCTATGTATTTATTTCTATGTAGCTATCGCTATCAGATTGACTGAAGCTATGCTGTTCCATATTAATAACTAGCCCCAATAGCTACAGTAATGCTAGCTCTTACATTACATTTTTTTCCTATACATGAAGATAAATATGAAAAATTTTAAGTTTAATGCAAACCCGATTATTCAGTCCATGAGCTTCAGACATCATGGAAATGGTACAAGTTCAGCACCAGTTGAGGAGTAGCGCCCCCCTTTGTTCTACTGTAGAACAAAGAGTAGAGCCCCCCCTACTGTTCTACTGTTCAACATTTTATTTTAGTGCATGTTTTTTACCTCAAGGCCCAATTGGATAAAATGGGTATAGAACATGAATGAATGAATCAAAACAAAAATTATGTTTTTGTAAATTCCTCTTTTCTGTACTTGAAGTGGTTTGGCAACCAAATAGCACATCAGTTAGAAAGATCTTGTTTTAGCTGGTCAGCAGACAAGTTTATTGGATGGGAAAATGCATTTATTTATAATAAGTTTTTGAATAAGTTTTAATTGAGGGGTGTAGAGTTGAAGAACCACAGTAAACTACAATGAGTCACTGAAACAGTGTGTAATACTATAGATTTAAGTTTGAGTTTATTTGTATAGCACCATTTTATATGTGAAAGTGCTAGAGGGTAGGTCTATATAAAATTTTAAATATTTTAGAGGCTTGTTTGTCTTGTACAGTGACACATTTACACACTTGGGAAAGCAGTATGGACAGGGTTCAAAGGAAAGCTTAATTTCAGGTTTTGTTGATCTTAGGATTGATTTTTGCTCAAAAACATGTTTTTTAAGGGGCTGAGGTCAATGGAAAATGAACCAAAGAGACAGGAGACTATTTGGAGATTCACTAAGGCACAAAAAAAAGCACAACTTGAAAATACAAAATAATTTAAAAAGAAAACAACAATAAATGACGAATGAAGACTAATGGAGGTGGAGCAGTGGTCTTCTCCCTGTCCCTCCCAAAGTCCATGACATGTGAGTGTGAGTGTGCATGGTTGTCTTTGTGTGTTGGATCTGAGATGGACTTGGACACATGGATGGAATTAAACAGAATCATTTGTCAATTTGAAAGAACTGCGACACAAAGTGGAGGTCAGGTTTTGTGAGAGTTTGTTGATGTGTGTTGCACAACAACTCAACTACACTGAGGACTAAGATGAGGTATTAAAGAAACGCAGGACAACATAAAAAGCTGATAAAGAGACTTGAAAATATATAAATACAAGAAAATAATACATACAAAAACATTAATCAGTAAAATTCCTCATTTCCCAGTTGTTGGTTTTTTAAAGCCAGAAACGATTTGGGATATGAAAGGCAGAGCAAGGAGGTGGGTCTGACCCTTGAACCTGAGGTCACTGCCCATTGCATATGAGACTGGTTTTCAGATAAATAGTCCTCTTTTTGAAAACTAATACCTACTTAATGATTATTAGCATCAGATCAGTGACAAGAAGAAATGACACTGGCTATTGGCATCAGAATGACTTGTGGGAAAAATTTATTGATTGAATATTTTGTGACTGAAAATGGCAAATTTTGAATTGAAGTCGGTTGGATCCACAGTTTTTAGAGTTAGCATCTAGTGGCCATTGTGAGGATTACAACATTTTCCACATTGCATTTTTAAAAACTCAGTTGAGTTGTCCTTTTCTATATACAGGCTATGATTTGGTTAAACAAACCTGTCCCGGATCGCTTGAGAGGAGGTTAAGAGGAATCATCACAGGCCTTAATACTTCACTGAGACACTAGAAGAGATCAGATTAGCCTACAACAACTATAGCATCTCTAATCTCCTCTTTTAAAAACACATTGTGACCTAATAGAGCTGTTTTTAGCTTTAGTCACTCATGTTAGATGTTGAGAGAAAAAATCTGCTTATCATTCATGTTTCAGTTGAAGCTGATTCAAATGGCGTAATTTAAAAGCAAACAAGTCCTACTCTGAGTGACTCACTCAATCACACTCTCTACCCTCTGAATTAGATATAGTGTTGATTTTGTGTCAAAGCTTTTATAACAGTTCCAGTGTCAGTTAAGATTGGATTACAGAGCTGATGAGGTGGTTGTCTGCCCGGAGCGCCCACACTCTAAAGCTTCTTTACCACTACCTAATGACCTGTAACCTGGAGCTGCCAATTAGTGAACCTTTTAAGAACTTGTAGAGCAAAGGTCATCTTTTTATTTTCGATCTTTTTCTTTCTTTTTTTACCAGAAAGATAGTGTACATTTCCTTTTATGTCTCTTTATCATTAATTTATCATCAACTTCTCTCACTTGTGTCTCGCTCTTCTCTGTAGAAAGGTTCAATCCTTACCCCGAGCAAATTAAACTGAATTCTGGGAAAACTTGCAAAAGGCAAATCCAAGAGGTTGATTTGTTAATGAGAAGTAACAGCCAAGTGTAATACTAAAGATGTCTTCACACCTTAGACTGTATATAGAAATGGACAAAGCAATTGTGATGTCACCCATTGATTTGTGGACTGGCATTTTGAAGTCAGGATTTAACATTTGAACATCGCCATGTTGGTTGTTTGGAGCCAGAAGAAACCATATTTATACATGACAGAAATTGGCATAAAACAAAATAAAAAATATTGTATTGAAGTCAATCGGAGCACGAATTTTTTGGAATCAGCATCCAGTGGCCGTCAGGTGTACTGCACTTTTTCACACTTTTCCACATTGGCTTTTGAGCCCCATTTGTTATCTATTTCTATATACAGTCTATGGTTCACACTGAATGTGAAGCGAATTTTCACCTCGTGTTAATGATCTGCTGTCGCCATCTGCACCAAATGAGATCACAAACATTGCTGCCTTCTACCTGCTGTAAAGGGACTTGGCTGACTGCTTTCCCTCTTGATTTTATCCTCGTCCGGTGTCATAGTCATGTCACGAAGCTCATTGACGTCAGGGAATCTCAGCACTGATTGGTTTTCATGATATCACGTGGTGCAAATTTTTCACCCGCTTTAAAACTTTGTTAACTCACATGGATGCATGAATTCACTGTGGGAGAAGTTTGTCAGTTCAGAAAGTTAGGGATCCCAAAGTCTCCAATTTCACTGCAAGCTTTTTGTTATTTGGATTAATAACAAAGTAGTTTTAACTCTTCTGAAGGGCTCTAAATTGGATTTGACCCTGACCTTTCATTGGGGCAACGGGAGTGACCAACCAGCTAACTCCCCTTCAGGGACCCAGTAACAGGGTGTTGATGTTGGAGGTGATGGTGAAGGGGCAACACAGAAAAGTGGCATTGACAACAATGACAAAAAAAAAAAACAGGTGGTTTAATCATCCTGGTGTAACACAAACATGTCTTCTGAAATCTCTGGAGAGGAGCTGAGAAGTGGGAAAAAAGAGTCTGAATAAGGAAGATTTTCTTTTCTTTCATCCCTGTTTTACACTCTCGAACAAGCAACAGTCTGATTCAAGGTAAAATCTGACTCATTTCACCTGACAAGCTTTGTGTAGTTTCAAAGCCCAAGTCTTTTCATTTTACCTTGGTGAATTAATTTATGATCCAATAGCACACACGTATTGTGAGAACTAGGTTTTGTATTATTTAGAATTATTCTGACTGATTTGAAGCTTTGAAGCATTACTGTCTGGAAAAGACAGGAATCATGAATGAAATCTAAAGGTGGAAACATGTGATATTTGTATCATCTCTTGTTTGTCTCTAACTTCTTGACCCCGCCTCACTTCATATTTCCATTTTCACTGTCAATCATTCTCCTCAATCATGTGCTCACTTCTAGTTTCTTCACCCTTTGCAGCTCCAAGTAGGTGTTCTTATAAATGACTGATGATTATAACCTGGAGGTGACTCATTTCTGTCTCGCTTATATTTCTGGTTTCAGCATTTCATATCGTTAACACTGTCAGAAGCAAGCTGTTGGTTTGTGGTTAATTCAGACCTCAATGACTGAGTTATATGGCCTGAGGAATGGTGCAGTCCATCAGTTAGTGGGTTTTTTCCACAGTAAAAGGAGGTTTTACAGAAGCACAGCTGATTGGTAAAGACCAAGACATCTGTGGAGGCAGGTTTAATTGGGGGCAGACGACTTCTCAAAGATCTAAAAGCGTTTTCTCCACCAGAGAGGTTATAGGTTCAGTCTGGGCAGCAGCTGAAGTGTCCATCAGCAGCTCTGTGACCCTGAGCAGGGCGCTGACTCCAACCCTGCTCACCCTGTTGCGTATGTCATGTCATCTAAATGCAAATTAAGTTAATGGATCACCTTGGTGGCTCTGTGTTGGTACAGAGAAAATCCTTCCTTTAATTTTCTGAAACCACTTCATGACCCTGTGACTGCTATAGGAGGTCTCTGGTGACCCTAAATGGAGTCTCGTTCACTTTGGTCCCTGTAGAGCAGGGGTGTCAAACCTACAACCCGCTGGAGGAATTTGCAAAGTGTGAAAATTACACAGAAGCCATTAACTGCAGTTTGCCACAATCGTTATGTATTTTTTATGTATACATTACATACATTTACAAGGCAGGGCATAACTTTATTCCTTAATAGTTCCCATTTTAGTTTGTATGGTGTGGTGAATCACTTCAGGTCGTCAAGATTACTACACAGATCTGGACAAGTTATTTTAATCATAACTTGAAATGCTATATTTCTCAACTCCAGATATCTGTGACTAAATGTTTTGTGCTTTTGTAGATCCACTGTGATCTGTAAGTAATGCACATGTGTAATTGATCAGCTTAGGCACAATATTGTTGAAATTGCACTTATTTTTACCTCCGCCAAGGAGGTTATGTTTTTGTCGGTGTTTATCTGTCAGTCTGTCAGTCTGTTTGTGTTCAAGATAACTCAAAAACCTATGGACGGATTTTGATGAAATTTGCAGGATATGTTGGAAGTGGGAAAAGGAAGAACTGATTTCATGTCTGGATCCAGGAATTTTTTTAAGGATTCTCCTCGCAAAGTCGCTCCTCGACGGCGTCCATCTTGATATGCTAGCGCAGGCGCAATGCAGTTGCTCGCCCACTCTGCGCCCAGGCGATGCACTCACATTTTTCGAGCTGCACACGGACGCCTCCGAGCCTTTCCACTCGAGCGCTTCATGATGTTTTCCATGACATTTACGTGACGCAGACCCTCGTGCACATGCGGACGCGGAAAGTATCAATTGGCCTTAACAGTGCTTGGTGGAGGTCTGCGCTCTCAGAGTGCTTTTCTAGTTTTATATTTGTATTTGTGTGATCCTGTCAATTAAAAAAACTAAATCTTTCAGAATAATGTTATAAGCAGGGGGAGCTGGAGTGGAGGAAGAATGAAGCAGTAGGTACAAACTGGCTCTTTGTGTAAAATTCATAATTTTGTCATATTTTATTGGATTTAATTAGAAATCTGCAAACACTTGCAGGATGATAATATCTACAATCTAAAACAATCAGAAAAAAACAATTTTATTTTTGGTGATCTAGATTGTGTTTACACACTTTGAGTTGCATTTTTTTTTCATAATTTACATAAAATAAGTTATTAGTATTAAAAATAATATGATTTTGTATATTAAATAAGTCAAGGATTGGTTGGTTTCCTCACAGACTGTATATAGGAGATGGATGAAGTCACTGTGACATCACTGGTTTGTGGACTCACATATTGAAGTCAGGAGTTTGGTCATGTTGTTTTTTCAGAAGTGACCATAATTGGACATGAAGGGAGAAGTGAGGAGGTGGGTCTAACCCTTCAAATAAGTCTCCATACAACCAGTACATTATTTAGACCAGCCCTGTCAATCCAACTAACCCTGTCCTAAATCTCCAGTAAGGAAGAGCTGACTTCAGCTAATGACATCACAATGACATGAAGGAAAAATCTATTTTGTATTTAGTTTTTTGCGTGCTTAGTATTTTTGCCTCCATGTTTTAAACACAATCTTTCTTTTGTTTAACTTGTTGTTGTTTTTGCTTTAAAATGTTGATTTAAAGTTCCCTGAGATTACATTATTGTGATTTAGTGGTTTGGAACCTAAACACCAATAGTCTCTGTCAGTACCTGGGCTGAAGTTTGGCCCTCAGCCCTGCTGGCGTTCCTCAGCAGGGTGCCGGTGCCAGCGCCGGGGAAGGAGTGCTGCATCCTTAGCTCGGCCTTGCCCATGTTCTGGCTGCTGAGGTAGCCACTGCTGGCATCCTGATAGCCGCTGTCTGAGTACGAGTTCATCTGAGTCGAGCTGCACGAGTTCCCTCCGGACCCTGAGAGGAGTGACAGGAAAGACAGACAGACGAGAATGAAATGCAGAGATGGAGGAAGAGGAGGAGGAGGAGGAGCAGGAGGGCAGGGAAGGGTTATAGAGACACATCATAAAGGGTTTCATAACAGGCGTGACCTTTACCTAGATAGACTAACTAATGACACATAGCACAGCAGGGGCACAACAGCTCTATCACCCTGTGATTCAGTGCACCATCACCTGACATTTCATAACTCAAAGGATCAAGAAAAAAAAGACAAACAGACTCTCCGGGTTATCAAAAGAAACAGTTTGCAGCTGAAAACTGCCACAGACGCAGTGAGACAATCCTGAGGCGACAGAAAGAAGATGTGAGATGGAGAAAAGAGGAGAAGATAGAAGAAGGAGAGAAGGCAACAACAGACCCTCACTTTCATGAAGGGAGGTCTGCTCCGGGGAGTACAGAGTCACCTGCTCTGACTCAGCCCTGATGCGGTAGCTGGGCGACTGGGAGCTGTCAGTCACCCGAGACTTGGCATCCCCCGAGGCGGCGGCATCTGACAAAACAAAGTAGAGCAGCGGGAAGTCAGAGAGAGAGACAGACAGAGGCAGAGCTCAGAAACAATCCCACAGTTTTGAGGTTTGAGATTGAAAAGATTCTAATCGTCATTCGAGGATTTTTTTTTTTTTTTTTTGTGGATTTGCTAAGAAACACTAACAATCATTTCTGCCACATTAATTTCATACTTGTGTACAGTTGGAGTCATTAAATTTTATAGCCATACTAATTTGGAAAGGCAAAATTGGGTTTGACTATGTACACAGCCATGCTCCGAATAGTTTTACTGCTCTAACATTTCCCTACATTGCCCCCTCTTTTCATGCAGAACAACCGCCAGTGTGGCAAACAGAAAGTGGAATTAGCCGTCTAATGTCCCTGTGCACGACGTTTCCCCCCACGGTCACAATCTAGTTAAGCGTGACCAGAGTCAATGGGTTCCTTTGCAATCACTAGAACAAAAGGCAGCGAGCAGGGTGGGGGGACCGGGAGGCAAATGTTGGCAGCCTGAGTCTCTCAAATCCTGCCCGGGTTATCCTGTATGTGAATGGGAAGAAGCTGCCTCAGTGCCAGATCTGACCTGTTGAATAAATCTGCTCACACAGAGGCCCAGAGTGTCTGACAACCTGGCATGTTGCACAACCTTCCACCTCTGGACTTCATCACATCTACAGTGTAAAAACAAAGCCATTTTCCAGCAGCTGGGACGCCACAGAAATACACTCATAACTACAGTACAGTTTGTAGCTTTGATTTCATGTGAAATCTTGTATAATTTTTGGCTTTGTAATGTTTAGGGAGGGATATTTACAGACAGACATATATGGCATATGTGTATTTAAAAGAATAATACTTGTTTTGTCTATTATTAAAGAATCTATTATTGATAAATTAGATGAAGATGAATATAAATATAATATTAATATATTTCTGTGAGAATAAACAACTAACTTAAAAAAATTTTATTCTTTTTTTGTTTTTTTTTTTACAGAGGGAGCCAGATTAAAGCCAATCTTGAGTCAGATTGTCACACCGGCCGTGACCTGATGCTAGAAAGTCAGGTTCAATTTATATCAAACTTTTGTTTTAACAAAGCTGGTAGCTGAACACATGATCCCATACACAATAACAACCTAATAAATTCAAGTTTCCTGTTCTCTCTCTTTGGTTTTGGTTTCTTATTCACCCAGTCACCAAGTCTGTGTAACATTTTTCTTGTATTTTTAACCAAACACACTTGGGGAGGAGAAAAAAAGTCACAAATACAGAGTGAGAAAGATTACTGATGATTTGCCTTTCATCGTCCTGGCACAGAGAAAGTGCTTAAATTAAAAAGCATTTAAAAACCTAAATGATGACATGATTGAACACGTGTTTTGTCCACTTTAATTCTGGCAGTGATGCTGTCTGGTACGCAGTATGTCATTTAACACCACAATGTTTTTATGCAGTGCTTTGACCCCATTTGATAAATGAGATGCCAAAAAGCCAGAACGGAGGAGGAACAAACTGAAGATGATCTATGTACGGGAGGGAGTTTTTTTTTTTTATTTGTTGCATTCGCATTAGGAGTACCATGTGTAACAACTCCACACTGTGGATAGAGACTTATTTCCTTCGAGACACTAAAGATTGTGAAAGTTCTCACATTTGTGTCTCTGTGATGAATTTGAAAACTTATTTTACAGTCCAGCCTTTATCTCCACTGCTTTCCCCCCTCGCTCTGTTAATCCCACTTGTAGTTGTTTAAGCATTCTGTGCCCCCTTAATGCATTTTTTCGACTCTGCATTAGATAAAACCGTAGAAACCTGCTGCAGTGTACACAGTCCAGTGGAACATAAACAGACTGTCTGTGTCTCTTTTATTGCAATTTCCCACCATGTATTTTCTGTACCTTGATTTAAATGGCATCTTTTAGCTAATACATGTGTTGATGCAGAAACTTTTTTAAATAATATCTAAAAATAAATCACACAAGAGAAGGCAGTCAAATTACTTGACACTGATAGATATTTAAAGGACTAGTGTTACAAAACAGCAGCATCCAGGACGTGTGATGAGGTCCAAGCAGAACTCTGGTTGATCTGAAAATCTGAAGCAGCACAGTAAGTACAATAGTTTCCTCTAAAATATGGTGGAGTGGAAGTAGAAAGTAGTGGCAGCAGTGAAGTGTTTTCTGTTTTAAAAAAAACAAACATATCTGAAAAACATAAATCTGTGAAAGACCAATACTGACCTCTTTTATCAGGAAAATGATTTGCTGGTCTGGCTCTACTTTTATTAACAGTGTGGTGTGGTCCTTCTCAAAACACAACCCTGACATTTTGAACTGCCAGTTTAATGACGAGTGCACGTCTGAAAACTAAATACGCAGCTCAACAGAAAAAAAAGTCAGGAGTAAGGAACCTGAGAAAAAGCTTTTATTCTGGGGTGTTTGTCCTCTGCTCCCAGAGAACATGAGGTGTGACTGCATTGACATTTCCTGGGGCTAAAAGACTTGTTTCTTCAGTAACACATCTCTCCCAATTTCCCTCGCACGTATACGGTGGCTCATGAGGCCAATAAGCTTCACAGGGAAAAAAAAGTGTCCCATTGCATATTTAGAGTTTAATTCATTTAGATTGGAAAAAGTACATTAGCGCATCTGACTATCATTCATCATCTACAGTACAATGAGAAATCAATACAAAGCAAAACAGTGATTGCGATTAGTCCCCGACACTCTGCTCCAACTCTAATGAAATGCACTCGGCGAGGAAATGGGAAGCGGGCAGCAAATGAGAAAATCGTGCCGTGTTAATATTCCCAGCGCATATGTACGACTATAACCCCCCATAGGCTCTTTGTGACGGGATCGACAATAAAAGATTAATGGCCGCCACAGAAATTCAGCGTTCCACTGTGCAATTAATAAGCCATGAAAGACAAATTTAATTCATTATCTGTTCTCTCTTAAAGATCCTTCAAGGATGTGGGGCTAAAACAAACAAGAAACCAAAAGAGAGAGGAGGTCTGAGAGAAATCCTTCCGCTACCTGTCACTGAGGGGGCTTTGTCTGAGTGGGCAGAAATACGCTTAAATAACTATTAAAACAAGAACATGCCCCGGGGCCATCCGCTCCTCGCTCCAAAAGACTCGTATTAGTAATGATTATTGTGGAAATGTAAAACATGACTGTACTGCACTTTATATACACACAAGAAATACACACTTGACCGAGCTTGTACACACACACACACACACACACACACTCACACAAGCTCTTTCTACACTAAGTGAGAATTGAAAAGCACTTAGCTGAGCAGTTATGCCTTACTGATGTTACATATATCAGTATTTTATCAATGTGATACTTAACAGACCTTCACAGTCATTTAGAGTGGGCCAAGCAGGGGGACGGGAGACAATGCAAGTAGATTATTTAGTAGAGCCCGACCAATATGGCATTTTTGACTAATACAGATTTTAAAGAGGGTAAAAAAATGGCTGATTACCCATCAGGCAGCCAATATAGTGATTTTTTTAAGCTTACTAAAGAATATTTAACAGTACACACCAGGAAACTAAATCACTTTTTGAAGTTATTACGCCTTTTTCACACCATTATGACTCTGTAAAGGTCCTCAGAGGCTGCTTTCTAAAGTCGTGATCACACCGGACGTTAAGAAAAGTTTCATATACTCCATTTGTATACACTATTTGGATTTATACTCGTGCAAAAAGTGCCTTCACGTTAAATATGAACCCATTTTGCCACACGTGAGTAACAGCCAATAGGAGGACTCCCAGAAACTGCGGCAACTGCCAATTCTGCCATCAACAATGAACAAGGTCGCAAATGTTGTGGAAGTCCCAGAAACAGTGAAAAGCCATCTCCTTCCTGGTTTTATCCCGGTACAGTCACAGTCACGTCATAAAGCTCTGGATGGCCACAGTGATGATAAACTGCTCCTACATTAGTTAGTGACGTTGGAGAATCACAACTCTGATTGGTTTTTGTGATATCATGTGACACTAGTTAGCTTGTTGTCAGTGCTGGACAAACTATGTTATGATACCAATTTCTAATCAGACCAAACATTGTTTTCTACATTTAATGTTCATCTGGATTCTCACACATGATAGCGACACAGGCTGCTTCAAACCTCCAGAAAGCCAATCTAAATCAGGTATCCAGGAGAAAGGAGGTGGCCCTGTGGCTCAGTAAAACTCTGTAGTTTCACATTAATACTGCAGCATGTGTAAATTATTTAGTAATTTCAGGTCTAGGTAAAGCCTGAGGGTGGGAGGGTGATTACTGCACGACCAGTTCATTTATGTAAAGGACACCAAATACGATGGTGCACATAAAAAGGCAATGTTGTGAATGTTTTGAGTCTGATCCGACATACCTGCAGTTCTCCAAGGCAGGGACTTCTCAGATGAGCTGTGAGGGGAGAAAAGAAAACAACAGATGAAATAAGTGAATACATACATGCATTACAAACCACAGACAGCACAGTGAGAGACATGAGTGCAATCATCTGGAAGAGACACCTGTTGTTCTCACATGACTCTTTTTTCAGCTTTTCACAATAAAAGATTTTTTTTTGGCCACACAAACACCACAAGTGTGCATAAATAATAGGAAATCTTTAGCTAAAAAAAGTGTGGCTAACAGTTAAAACTGGTAGCTTTAAGAAAGTATTAACAATTGAAGTTCTTACTCAAATGTGTGACCAGTTGAAAGGGTTTGCTACTAGTATGAGTAGTTGACATTGCTAGCTAAAAGTGCTGTTAAGAATTGAAGTTGTTGTTACCCAAATGTGTGACTAGTTGAAACTGTTTGCTAAAAGTGTGGCTAACAGTGGAAATGTCAACTGAAATCATGGCTAGCTGAAAGTGTTTGCTACTAGTATGGGTAGTTGACACTGCTAGCTAAAAGTGCAGTTAACAGTTGAAGTTGTAGGCTAAACGTATGGACAAGCAATGAGAAACTGTTAGCTACAAGTATAGCTTAGTAGTTGAAATTGTTTGCAACAAGTATGGATCAACAGTGTTTGTCTATTCCTTTTGTTTCGGTTTTTCCAAACGTAAGGATCTCATCGTGCCAGCTGCTGTTTTGTTTGATACTGACACAACAAAGTTTATGAATGCAGGACTGCAAGCTGTTTTCACATTCAGGGTCAGAATACGACCTGATGGGAGTTGAAACTGAGCACAGACAAGTGAGACGAGCTTCCCGAGTAAATCAAAAGTGATCGCACTGTACGTTCACACTCGGTCTTCAAACTCAGTGTCCTGACATCCCGACATAATCCTGACACACGCGCCAGTATTTATTCCACTCCAGTGAGAATCTCACAGAGGTAGTCGGCCTCCAGAGAATAATGCAGGAGAATAACGGTCCAGCCAGAGAGTAGTCTCAGTCTGTGTGTATTATTCAGGAACAACAACACACAGAATACTAAGCAATAAAAAAAAAAAGCACCACAAGAATCTAGTGACATGGTGTGTGATGATGAATGATCCTGAACCAGCAGATGATGCTTCAGTGCAACTTGAAGCAGCAAAGTATGAGACCGAGCATCCAGAATACAATCACACAAATCCTAAAAAGGTTTTTTCAGAATCTACATATTGTCTCTAACCTTTTATTTCACTTCAGAACTCTGAATTACACTTGAAAAATGTCCAGGACGTCATAACCACTATAAAACATGCTACGTAATCATTTTTCCTTGTTTTTATTTATTTATTTATTTATTGCTAGTTTGACTTTAGTATATTCATTCTGTTTCTTTGTGAGTTCGTGTACCAAATTTTAATTATTAACACCCATTAAAATTGATACATTTTCTATAATTACAATATAGTTTGTAGCATGAATTTAACGCAAGATGTTGTGTGCAAAAAATATGGCACTTTAACGTTTAATGAAAGACATTAACTAGTGTAAAGCCAATAAAATGGATAAAAACAAGATTGTTTAGCATTTTTGTCATGAAAACTTCCAAAATTACGATCAATTAAACAAAAAATTATAATATCAATGCCGAGATGTATGGCTGTCAGTGATTGCAGCAAATTCTATTTCAAATTTCATTACAATACTGAACTAGACTTCAACTTGAAAAACTATCTAGTCTTTTGTAATTTAAAAAAAAAAAAAAATTGTTTAAAAATACAAGAACATCTATAAAAAAGGCAAGACAACAAAACATTTACAATGTAAATCTACACAAACATTAATAAGCTGAAGCTTTACAAGTAAGTAATCTTAATTAATAAAGTACTGATGTATTCAGTAAAATACTCACCCAGCAATTTTTTAGTTTATTAATATACTTTTTTTTATGTTTCACTAAAACTAAAGCATGATCTGGAAAAAAGTATGGAAACAGGACAAAATGAGCAGGAGACCTGAGGAGCAGCATAACTGTCCTTCTGTTTAATATTATCTATTGCCTCGTCATTACCATCAAGCACTCATTGTTGCTCCTGCTGCTATTTTTTCCATCTAAGGTGACACTAAATGAGCTTTAAGAAGAACAGCTCTCAGAATTTTAATCAGCACGCAGGCAATTAAAAAGAGGAAGTTGGGCAAGTTGTGCTCCAGTGAACCGTGGCAGATAAAGTAGAAGAATGGCGGCCGTAATGATGATGCGCCGCGCCTGCTGCACGTCGACCAGCCGGCTGGGCTGAGGGAACTGTAAAGCGACTGTAAAACTGCCAAAGTAGATACACAACAGACCTAAACCTCAACAGGACACATTAGCCCTGGTCAGACTGGGCTGCTTACATCCGTATCGGGCCCAAGTGGACGGCTCTAAGGAGAAGTGTGAATGACCACAACTGTAACCTGATACAGACGTAAGCAGCCAAGTCTGAACAGAGCTTTCATTTCCCATAAATCCCCTTTGGTTATAGAGAATGACCGGCCGGGTGGGAGGTCACATCTTTTTAGCCAAGAGTTTAGCCAGAGGTCAAGTTTGAAGGCCTCCACCCCACTCTCTGTCCTGTCAGTGCTTGCAGAAATGAAGAAGAAGAGTGGCTCTTCTTTGGTGGTGTTGTGAAATGTATTGGCTCAAATCCAGTGTGCCGTTGCCGTCGTCCTGCTGAGCTATTGAGCCCGTCTGTCACCTCCATGTTTAAAACTGATCCCTATTCACACACAAATGTGCAGTGACGACCATTTCATTTTTTCTTCGCTGGCTTTAAAAAAAAAGGTGTGAACATGTTGGCAAGTTAAAGTTTTCTTTGTAAGATCTCAGGAGGTGGCCTGAGAAGTATCAGCGTTTACATGTTGTTAACAAATGCGATTGTGTCTGTCGCAGGAACCTAAAATCTGTTGCTCTGTTTCAAGATTCTTGCTATTTATGACATTACTATTCTCAAATATATAATATAAAAAATTAAGTTTTAAAAGGTGCTTAAAAGGAGATATAATTTTTGTTTTATCACTTCTTTAGTTGTGTGTTGTTAATGATGCATTTTTTACTTCACTTTTTTCTCACATTTGACTTTTTTATTATGATTGTTTTTGTGACATATACATATTTTAGTTATCTTCTGTTTGTGAACATTTGCCTATTATACTTTGTGAAATTCACATTATTTGGGTGGAGGTTTCAACATTCACTGTCTCATTTGAAAGTAAAAAAGCCTCAATAAAGAGAAAAGATGATCAGAAACCCTGATTAAAAAAAGGTTTTATACTTATTCCACTCTGACATGTGTTTTTATTTTAAGTGTGACAAACTGATTGTATGGCACTCACATCCAAAAATATTTTTATTGGTGCTGGAAGAAAAAAAAACTCTTCATGCTGCATTGTTAACTACCATCTAATTTATTTTGACAGAGCCAAGTTTTGATCTAACAGCGATCTTATCGGAGAGTTTTAAATTGATATCACAGAGCTGAATGAACACATTTATCACTCAGATGATTGTGATCAGACAATAAACAGGGGCACCACATAAAATGATCTTTATATTTCATGGGGGAAAAAACATCCCTCTATAATGATTAAACAATGAGCAACTCACACACATTTATTTGGTATGTACAGTCACACTATTAAGACCAAAACAAGAAAAAAAAAACCCACACACATCAAAGCTACATCTGTTGCACGATATCTCAACCACACACTGTAAATCAGAGATGGACACAGTCACTGTGATGTCACCCGTTGCTTTGTGGACTGTTTTGAAGACAGGAGTTTGGCATTTGAACGTGGCCATGTTGTTTTTTTTTGGAGCGAGAAGTGAATATTTTTGGATATGAAGGGAGGAGGCAGGACTGACCCTCGAACCCGAGGACACCGCCCAATGTGTATGAGACTGGAGTTCACTGGAGGATGAACCAAACCAACTGTAAATCACTGGAGACCAGACCTGTCAATCACACTAACCACGCCCCTAAATCTTCCTAATATCAACTTAATGATGAAATGATTTCAGATGTGCCACCAGGTCACTGAGAAGGAGAGTTGACTTTAGTGAAATGACAGCAGAAAGACTTGTGGAAATGTGTTGACTGAGTAATTTATGATTGGAAATTTTTAAATTGAGGTCAATTGGAGTTTTTTGGAGCCAGCACCTAGTGGCCATTAGTGGTACTGCACTTTCCTGCCCTCCTGGATTGGCTTCACTTCTATCTTTCCAGTTCATAATCTCACTCTACAAAGATGGAAAACACAAAAAAAGTGTTGACTTTTCCCTGTGATATAAATCTCATTATTCTAAATTACACATTTCCATTAGCACCTACAAGTAAAAACTGCTGTCATTACCGGTGTAAAGCCAACAGACAATGCACAACCTGTTTTTATGGGGTATGTATTTAGAGGTAATGCTGATGTTGTGTTTAATCATGTTGGCTGCAGAAATCTACGGGTTATTGATCAAAAGCTGACCCTGAATTCATCATGAATATTGTGATAATTATAGATACAACATAAAAAATAGATATTGTGATAACATTTTTGACCTGATCATCCAAAGCAAACTAAGAAATATTTTTAAATAAGAGGACAAATTAGAAGTAGTAGTAGTAATAGATTTCTCTCTCTCTCTTTTTTTAAAGCAACAGTCAAAACAGCACATTGAAATTCCAAAGTCATAATCTAATGTCAAGGATTATAAAACTATTAGTCACACTGAGGAGCCTTGATGCTGTTATCACCAAATTTAGTTACGACAAATATTTTGACAGAATAATTGTCTATAATTTCACATTCAATACTCATTGGCATTTTGGCATTTGGTGCAAACTGCTCTGAACCCCCCCCACCACCACCTCTGTTGTTTGTTGGGTTAAATGTCAGCGACGGACCAGTGAATCAAGACAAAGAGCTGAAAGCTGCACAGAACAGATTTGGGTGTTTGGTTGGGTGGTGTATTTTTTATTGTGAAGCTACACAACACACCGTTTCACACTGAAAGGAATCATTAGATGGAAGAAGGGAAAAGACTGCTTGGTCCTCCAGCTTCATTTTTAAAAATTATCTAGATGATGCAGAGCTTTGTTAAACTGAGTGAGCAAACAAAGCATAACCACAGGAAAGCAAGTGTGTCGCTTTTACCCTCCAATGACCACTGATGTGGCTCGATGCACTAAAACAAAAATAAAAGTAAATTGGCTGGATGTGTATATTATCAGAGAGCTGTTCTGCACACCTTTTTGGCAGCACTCGAAGCTTTTGTATACCTGCATCCCTCTAAAAAAAGGAAAGGGAAGGGGGTCATGGGGGATATGGACACTTACTCCGAGTAGCTGCTGGGTACTTTTTTGCAGCTATACAGGCTCAAGTGCAAGCATTGCTGGTCTGAGGGCCACAAGGCCTATTACCAGGACCAGGAAACATCACAGAGAGCCATTACAGCCTCTGTTGAGACAAAATGTCACATATGTGCCAATTGTAGTGTAGTGCATCTGCGAGTGGATGCAGCTCAGACCAGCCATCTGAATGTATTGCTATAAACTCGTAAAAAGCAGTATATGAAGAGATTTCAGGTGTTATCCAAAGCTTACAATCTCTGCTGACCTTACACCAGATCTACACAGAAGCTACAGCAGCTCTGGTGCTTCCTCTGTGTATTTATAGGGATGTGTTCAGGTGCAGCACTGAGAAGAAGCCTTTATTGTCATCGTAACATGCAGCCCAGCACAGTGCACAGTGCAGCACACCTATATGCTATTTGGGCCCCCTAAACAATTCACACATACATGCAGACACAGATAGGGAGCCCCTAACTCAAGGGCACTTAGGCACCGGAGGTGGACTGGCACCTCTCCATCCACCGGTCCATGCTCCATACTTTTTCTGGGCAGGGATTTGACAGGGACCTGAACCAGTGACCCTCCAGTTCCCAACTCAGGTCCCAACCCACTGAGCCACTGCCACCCCAGTGGTCAGAGATGTAGGTCCGAACCAGATACAGAATCAGGTCTTTCATGCTGTCATCTCATTACGTTGGGACAACAGTAAAGACATTACTGACATTACAGCAGCCAGACTCCTCATTAAAACAAAGACTGAAGAGCACACCTTACTTCTACTTTTTCTTCCCTTCATTGGCTTCTTGAAAATTTTAGAAGTGATCTTAAGAGTTTATTGATATATTTCAAGTCTTGCTCTAGGATTGCAACTAAGTACAACTCCAAGCTGGTGAACACAACCGTCCCCGGACGCAACCTGACATCCTCAGCTAACACCCTCCTGACCTTTCTAAAATCCAGACTGGAAACCAGCCAAACCTCTTCCTTTCTTCCCTCTGTTTGCAAGACTTGCAAACTGTTCATCCTCTTTTCCTCCACTGTGGACGTCATGTTTTTGACAAGATCAGAGGACAGGATCCTGTCTCAAAACAAATCCCCAAATCCTGGAAATCCCTCTCTCTTATAATATATGATAAGTTTGACACATCTTAATGGATTTTGTTGAGAGTGTACACACTGGTCTGCAGAATGATAATGTCCACAGTCAGACAGTTTAGTGGAGATCAGACATAGATTATTACATGGTGGAGGTTCATGCTCTCTGAGTGCTTTCTAGTTTTAAGTGCACTTTCTCTGGTCTCTCAGTTTAAAATCAGTCTATATAAATAGTCTTATTACCTCCGCCAAGGAGGTTATGTTTTTGCCAGTGTTTATCTGTTTGTCAGTCTGTTTTGTCAGTCTGTCTGTCAGTCTGTCAGTTTGTCTGTGTTCAAGATAACTCAAAAACTTATGGACGGATTTTGATGAAATTTTCAGGATATGTTGGAAGTGGGAAAAGGAAGAACTGATTTCATTTTGGGGGTGATCCGCATCACCGTCTGGATCCAGGAATTTTTTTAAGGATTCTCCTCGCAAAGTCTCTCCTCGAAGGCGTCCATCTTGATATGCTAGCGCAAGCGCAGTGCAGTTGCTCGCGCCCTCCGCGCCCAGGTGACACACTCACATTTTTGGAGCTGCACGCGGACGCCTCTACGCCTGTCCGCTCGAGCGCTTCCAGACGTGTTCCATGACATTTACGTGACGCGGACCCTCGTGCACCAACGCAGACATGCGGACGCGGAAAGTATCAATTGGCCTTAACAGTGCTTGGCGG
>OOFC01042999.1:0-29073 GCA_900323345.1 Pseudochromis fuscus
TACTATCAGTCCATGAAAACATTATTTTTTTCAGCGGATCTTCTAGTTACAACATGATTGAGTTAACAAAGCAGTGTTGCATCGCTACGTGCGGTATTTATTCAGTTTTGGGGAATTACGATGTCCTTCCTGGTCCCGTATGACGGCGAAGCGCAGCCTCGCTGTAATAATGTTTAAATGGAGGAGTTATCGTGTGCATACAAGTGCTGTTCCTGGTTTTACAGTCTACACTGGGATCCAGAGCCAAAACGGTATTTTCATTACTTTATTCTTCTACTATCATTAGCTGTGTTTCCACCGTCGCTCCTCCAGCTCCTGGTGTAGTCGCTGCTTAATCGGTGCTAAGTCTGGCCCAGCAAAGAAGTGGGGCCAGAGGTGGCCCCTGTTTTAGGAGCTGGGGCCGGTTCTCGCGGCGGTGGAAACACAACAAACTAGGGCTAAGTCAGGAACTGGACCTGAAACCTGTTTGGTGGAAAAGGGGTAAAAGTCACTGTGCAAACACCAAGATACTATTTAACAACTCTTCCCAGTAACAAACTTTCCATATCTCCTTCACTATGCTTTCCGGTTACTCACCAATTATAACAACTCTGCATCAAAGGGTTCAAGGTCTGGCTCACTTAAGCAAACAAGCCCGATGGTGAAAGTTCATTGGGTAAAAGTTGTGCAACGTTTTAATGACAAGAAGGGAGATTGTATCCCCCACAAACAAGGCCTGAGCCGCTGCGCTTTTGTTCTGCGAGGCACTTCAAACTAATAACTGTGTAAAGGCTGGACCGGCGTGTTCCCGCTCTCTGTGGCTTATCCCATGTCCCCTCGTCACCCCGAGGAATGCAGCGAGAACATGGGACTAATCATTAACCTCTGTGCCTCTCCCTGTCATCCGGGGCCTGCTGGTTGGCTGGAACGCACCCAGGCAAAAACACTGCTCCTGCCAGGGAATCTCTCCGACTACGTGACTGAGCGTCGCACAGGATCCACATTTAACATTAGCTCAGAAATGCACAATTAACCACACAAACATAAAGACACAAATTATAAGTCAGCAACTTTTTACACACAAAGGGCAGGAAATGGATCCCTGATTTATGTCGTCTTTGAAATGGGCTCACACTGGCTTTGTTTCAGTGTTACAAACCGCTAAGTCAATTAATAAAACGGTCACACCATTTATTCAACCTCACTGAGCTGACAAACACAGTAATCAGGGTAATGATCTATAAATTTAAGGCTAACAGCTCAAAAGACATATAAAGAGCTATAGTCACACACTCAGCAGCTGTGTGAATATAGCGGAAATATGCTCAGGCACAGTCAATTAATCTTGATTAAAAAGGATATACTGCCATCAAAGGTGTGTGTTAATGAGCTTTACAGTGAAAGTCGCAGCAGAGACACAACACAGAGAAAACCAGGCCGACGTCCATATATTTCAAGAGCTGTTTTAGTTGAGCGAGAGCGAGGGAAACGCTGCAGACTGATAGCAGAGGCTGTTACGCCAACAAAGAAAGAGAGATAGGGAACACCTCTCATCTGACCCCGATCTCTCACTCATCTCATTCAGCTGCCACGTCCACAGGCGGCTCGTCACACCAGCTTTTATCATGTAGAGCTCAGTCACACAAAATTAGACTTCAGGGTATTTTTTCCACCTTTCCCCATTTTCTCCAATTTGATAATAAAGGAAGGTCAGTGTGGAGGCAAATACTTCCACTTTTTAGAGGCTTTTTCTTTCTATATAATGCATTAACCAGGCTTCCCTGCATCCTCGCTCCAATCCACAATAATCAATGTTTCCCTGCATTGACGGAGAGATAATGGATTGTGTGTCCATTAAGCCCCAAAGACTCTGCAGTTACACAACCTGCACTTCTTAAGGGATCATTTTCAATGCATATTGTCTAATGAAAGCCCCGAAGTGCTGAGCCAGACAGAGGTGTATTTTATGACCTTACATCTGCCAATACTAATGCTTTGTGTTGCTTTCCCACTTTTTCTCAATAGAGTAAATCCTGCAACCTGTCACAAACGATCAGCGCGGTGCAATGTGCTAGAAAGCAGAAGTATCTTCAGTATCTCCTCCTGTTTCACAGTCAACCGCCATGCTTTGCAACTACATTAAAACTGTTTTCACAACAAGACACAAGAACACTCCCGAGACTCTCACATCATCTGTCAGGCAGCTGCGAGCAAACCCCTGCACCTGGCCGAGACGTGCTTGAAAGGAGAGCGGGCTGGGGAAGGCCTGCGAGGGGACCGAGGAGGAGGCAGAGGAGCGGGTCGGCTCACACAGCCGGGCCAAAATGTGCTGCTCGCTGCGCCTAACATTCAAAGCAGGAATGCTTTCAAACAGTCAAAGGGAAGAGAAAGAAAGAGGGAATGGGGAGAGGGAGGGACCAGGAGAAGAGGGGATATGTGCCTCACTCTGAGAAACTCTTCTGGTTCTAATTTACACATCTATGACCACAGCCCAGAATGAGCTCACTGAGAGCGAAGAACAACAACAACCAAAAGAAAAAATTAAAAAGCCTTGCAGAGAAAGCGATTAAAGGAGGAGTGCAAAGAAAAGAGGGCAGATGGGAGCGATTCATCGACATGCTTTCAGGTCATAGTGCTCGACATCTGCTGATCAATACAGTGTCAAACTGAAAAGTAGGCCAAAATGCATCGCCAGGAGGCTGGAAAATTGACAAATGGGGGTGAGGGCAGTAATGCAAGGGTGAGAGAAAACTGGAAAGATGGAGCCAAGAGAGATGCAGCGAGGGTTTCTCTCCGAAGACAAGCAGACGGAGGCGATTAGTGGTGGTTCTGGAATGCGAGGGTCAGAGATCTGGGCTCTGCTGGGACCCGCTCTGTAAACACGACCCCGCCTCAACCAGCAGAGTACCCCCAGACACACATGCAGACTCAACACGCTCACATACACATAAAAACCACACTTGGATGCAAATAAACCGAACCCGCAGCCGCACAGACTAACAGACAACCAGTCAAACCACAAAAAACACCTGGTTACAAAAATGAACTAGCCAAATAAACCACGCTGGAGCCGGTGAACCGTGTAAAATCAAACAATCCTAAAGACACACACGATGGCAAGCAGCCTATTCACTGTCACAGAGCTAAATTAGCTGGTGAGGATGCTGCGGCTGGTATCCGACAAACAGCCTGAAGCTATATCCAAGCCACAGTATTGGTCATCTGCTTCATCGCACCCAATAATATTTGATTGCACAGGCCTCATTCTTCATTTGACCTTTGATAGAAGTGGAGGACAGACGATTAGTGACCTGTCAGCGCAGGTCCATCTGGTCTGCAGCTTAGGACCCGGTGCAACACCCTGCACGGGTGGTCCACATCCACTGGGCCTCTCACCATCACTTGCATGTGCCAACGTTTCCCAACTAAATTTTTAAGCTGCTTGTTTACCTTCAAGTCAGCCTTTAAAAAAAATAATAAGCTGGTGAGCCGAATCGTGCAGTGTCGTAACGTGAATCTTTGCAAGCACGATAATCCCTGGTAACGACATTATGGAGGTCGGCGTGACAGACTGCCTGACATGCTCGTAAACAGCAGTCTGCAGTTGAACTGGGTGGGCTTGTATAGTTATTAGAGCAGTAATGACTTTAACTGCACAAAGCTGGCTCCATACGTTAGTCCTGATCTGCTGTTTGCTTCAATTCAGCCTGAATCAGATACTTTAGATGAAGACTTTGATATTTCACCTCATATGTAGATGAAGTTTTAGACAGTTTGTGAAGACACTGACACACTGTAACACTGCAGCAGAAGGTGAAGTCATTTACACCGAGGCTCTGATTATGATTGGCAGCCATACACCACGACAAACCCAATTAAAGTCCAGCGTGTAGGAGTCGGTCCTCTCTTCTTCTTTGGTGGTCTGATACAGGTAGTGCAGAGGTGGGAGAAGACTGAGCACTGGCCTCCTATTGACACACACCAATTTCTCCTCCATAATTGGCTGGATTGTTCTGAGAGACGGATGTGTTATGTCTGCCCTGACGGCGTCACACAGAGATTTATCAGTTAAGAACAAAGAGGGAATGAGGAGCCACAACAGCCTTGGCTCTTTGTTAACAATTTGCTATCAACAGCATCTGCTGCAGTTGGACTGCATACAAGCTCTGCATTCATCATTACACATCCACCTCATAAAGAGAGGCAAAAACAGGGCTCCTAAAAAGGCCTCAAAATAAAACCATGAGGCAGCTCAAAGTGCCCTGCTGACCAGAAGTGATAACGTTAATTGAAGTTTTAATGCACTATCGCACAAAACTCCCACAGAGGAAACTAAAACCGAATCATTACATAAATATTTAAAGTAATGTTTTGTGCGAGCGTGTTTGTTCCAGCTGCCTTCAGGTTGCTTCACCTTCCTGCAGCGCACCAGGACAGATCTGGCCGCCTCGCTCCACCGTTACTGTTGCCACTGGCCAGTGGAGACATGCTTCCCACAGCTGCTTCTGTTCTCTCCACACTTCACTGACCTGCTTCCTGGAGCCCGGCTCAGGAGCTCAGGGCATGAGTGGTGAGGTTTGAAGTGGTCTGTCTGTCTGTCTGTCTGTCTGTCTGTCTGTCTGTCTGTCTGTCTGCTTGTCTTATTCAGCAGCAACATAAAGGAGCCGACACTGAGGAATGCACCTTGGAAACTTAAAAGCAGTTCTCTGGTGGGTTCTGCAGTGTTCAGGTGAGGGCTGGCAGTCTGAGTACGACACAGGGTTGTGGTTAAGACTGCAGGGGAGGTATTTAGCATGAAGTTGCCTGATTGTGGCTGCATGTATGGATGGAGCTGAGGGGCTGCAGGGCTGTGTTGTCAGTGTGTTTTGGTTTGAAGGGGGAGCGAGCAGTTGGAAGAACTTCAGAGTGAAGCTTTGGGAGGATAAAAGGAGGGAAGGCTCCGAGCAGGTGAGATGTGACACAATGATAAAATGGTCCCGATGATGGGTAACCATGCTATGGCGCCAAGAGGGACTGTCTAAGTCTCCTTATAGAGGGACAGAAGAGGACGAGTCATTAATTCTGACAGACGCAGAGGCGGGACTACAGCCTGTATGTGGAATCAGGTAGATAGTCTGATGGTACGTCTCTCCAGACCCATTCCAGCTAATGAGCATTGAGGATTAGAGTGCTACACACATCTTCATTCACTCATTACAGCTAATACCTATGGACCACCCTGGGCACTTATGGAACCGTCATCGAGGAGAAGATTGCAGCTGTCTCATTAAAAGTACATTTAAAGCTATTTGCTGTCTAAACCTTTCCTATCCTTTTCTGAGTACTACTTCCTCACTAAGACATAAACAGACAGCTGTGTATACGATCCCTCAGGCGCCCGTGGGTCTGACCTCTGACCCCTACTGTAGATCCCCAACCCCTTCTCCCTTTCCACATCTCACTTCGCTCCCTCCCTGGGGTCGTTCAGGCTCTCACTTGTCGCTCAGGCTTTAGGCATCTGAGACGTTTCGAAGGCCTGAGCTGACTCCAGCGCACTAATGGATAAAGGAAGAAGTACAGGGAGTGTGGTCTGCCTGACGACGGCTGTATCTAATGGATTCCCGAACCTCTGCAGTGCTGTCAAATGGGAAGGAGTTGCATTAATACACTAACGAGGGACAGTAAGCGAAATCACTTCTTCCACTTGCTAATGATTTGACTGAGCCATTTTTAATGGCGCTCCATCTGTCAGACGCAGAGTGACGCCAATGTGTTCCATAACTTGAGAGTGTCAGGGCCCGAGACGTGTGCAGGAAAACAGGCCCGGCGAATTTGTCAACAAACAGCACGCACATGGCAGCTGTAGTAGGGTGTCCGCATTAACAGCCGTAATGACTCATACATACACAAACACCCACACCCACAATTTTACGCACACACGCATAAATACACACACATAGGAGACAATTTAATATTCCTGGGCCTGTACACGGAGACATGCTGTGACGTGTTTTGCTGTCTCACTCACTTGGCAGCTTTCTCTGCCAAAAGAAGAGAAGCAAAAAATCCTCTAACATAAACCCGCCACCCGCCCAAAACACACAGACGTAAAAACACACACACACACACCTCGCTACACTGCAGAGGCACCTTCAGCCTGAAAATAGGTTTTGTTTGAAGAGAAGAAGGCAAAAGTAAAGACAAGTGGGAAGCAGGGAGGGAGCAGATCACTCAGGTAGATACCAGTCATCTCCTCTTGGCATGCTGCGTCATGTCTCCAGCAAAACCACACATTCACACACAATGCGGTGATCAACTGAATTCAACTTTCTCTTTCTGTTGTACACAAACTTGACTATTTAATGAATTCACCTCAACCTGTGGAGTCACTGAACAAACATGCAAATGGTTTTGTTTTACTTTAACTTTGGGTAGCGTTTTGTGCCCATCAGGTATGTCTGAAAATGAATAATGATTAATTAACCTCCAGATAAAGGTCAAGCCTTGGGGAAATTGTAATGTTCCTGGAAAAGCTATATAAGCTAACAGTGGGTTCTCCAGTGTCATTTCCATTAAGTTCCCAATTACCCTAAAGAGAGTCAATAACTGACTTTATTGGGGTGGTGACAGAGTAAAGACCACCTGTGCAGGCAGGAAACAGCAGTGCAGGCTGTGAGGCCTGTCCCTGCATGCTCATCAGAAACACCTAAAACCTCCTAACCTCTGGGTGGCTGGACACTAGATCTTAGATGCAGCCACAGGGCAAAGATTTTGTCAGCTCTCCTTCAGCCAAACCCCCACAGTCCCTGGAGGAATGCATGCACACACTTTAACACACAAGCAAACCAGCAGCTTACATGGAAGTTACTGGCACTGAGCTGAACCAGAACAATCCATCTTCGTGAAGCATCTATCATGTGCATGTCCGAACAGCCCCACCAACATCACTGCTTTATTACTGAAGCACGGCCGAGCCAGACAGGCCTGGTGTTGAGGTGTTGAGTAAGAGTAAGATCAGGTAAACCGAGTCAAAGCCTCAGCTAATGTCCTCAATGCTCCAGCATTCCACAGACAGATTAAAGTTCATTCTTATTACCACATCGCGCTAACTTTATGTCGCCACTTTAAAGTGAAGTAAGCACTTAAGACAGACGGAGAGACGGTGATAACCTCCGAACAGTGTGGACTCCCTCCTCAGCAGAGCACATAATGAGCAGAGATGCTTCAGGGTGAAATTCCACAGTTACAGTCGTGAATGAGCCTCTTTTACAGGATGAATAATGCTGGCGGGTCAACTGTCTGAGGGAATCATCTGATGAGGGCGTTTTTAAGGGGAAATTTGGTTAGTCAGAGATAAGAGGTTAAAGTGAAATGAAGGGCCCAATTCATTTCCAATAGGCACTGACATTCACTGCAACATGCCCACAGATGAGTCAACGTCAGGCCTCTGCTGATAACAAGCGTGGAGGATACCCGGACAGGATGTAGTCAGACAGATGGGAATCTGTACGTAACCTAATAGCTAATGAGCCCTACTATTAGCAACAATAGGTGTAACAATGCTCTGTAGTGTTCACAACAATTCACCACTTGTGACGTACAATAGGTTTTGTTGTGGCTGTGGATTTGTGACGATAACATTTCCTCAAACTGAAATGTCAAGTTGTTTTGTGTAGTTTTTGCTCAGTAATGAAGTAAAATGCAATTACAGCATGAAGTATTTTCTATATCATTTAAATTTTAAAGCACAAGTGAAATATATCAACATATTAAGTCTTCACATTTAGTTAGTTTGATTCACACAAACGAAATCTTCTTCGCTGTGATGCTCAGTAACTCGGTCTATAAGCTGTTATGCAGTCACAGGAAGATAAGTCCAATCACGACATGTGGTTTTGTTAGTAAAACATGTCGCGTGCTGAGTTGGTGTCTGAGGAAGAGAACTGAGACAGACCATTTCCTCCGTTGTGCTGACTGATGCTGGGTCGCTCGCCACTTCCTAAACCCAGAACAAAGCTGCTGAGAAGCGAGCAGAGGGAACAGCTAATAGCATACCTGCAGGGGTTAAGAATAACGTGGCAATGAAAGTAATTGCCTCACACGGTCGTTTTGTTTGCCAGGCTGCTCGCTGCTATATCTTAACTGCCAACGAGCCTGGGACCTGTCAGTCTGCCTGGACGGGTTCTGCCTCTTTTATTTACTCCTGGTCCGGATAACACGATGCTGGTGTTCCCTTCCCCGTCCCAGTCATGTGAGATGACGACATGAAACTTATGAAATTATATTTGGCTCGCTCTTTGGAGCCATCAGGGTGTCAGAAGTGTACTGAAAAAGTCTACATTAAACAATTATTTGATTTGATTAAATAATATAAAAAGAGAAAAATAATGTGCTTTCTGTCCCCAAACAGATCTTTAATCACTATGATCCTGGTAGATTAACTGAAAGCCTGTGAACATAGGATAATGTAATTTATGGATACTACATTACAGGAACAAACTATAAGTAAAAGAAGATCTACAGTACATGTTGATGCAAATAAGAACATTTGACTTCAATTACAGGAACTAAAAATGCTTCATATCTATTTCTGTTTTTAAAAAAGACTGAAAATCCAATGTCACTTTTACGATACTTTCTGAACTGTAAGGGCAGGATGAGAAAATGTGTAACTCTTATCATGTTAAGTCTTAACTTACTAAATGGGTTTTATTAATACACACCAAAGTGACAGATAAACACAATTTGACCAAATAATTACAATGTCCATATGATGGACAGTCTGGTTTATGGCTAATCTGACAACATAGAAGATAAAAACTAATGTTTCCTCTATTATAAAATAAAAATCTAAGTTTTGTAAAAGATTAATCAACAGTTTGTGTTCACAACTTTCAGTATTTCAAATCTAGATAAAACAAACATGACTGATTAATTTAAGTTAACTAATCACTCATTTTTAGAAATAGCGTACTAAATTAACTATCAGTTGGTAATTATTACACATGAAACCTTTAGTCTAGTCCCACCTGACTGGAACTTATTAATCACACAACTTGTGTTTTTAGGTCACACAATTTGATGTTGTCTCCACTTTTGTTTATTACTTTTTATTTACAAGTTGGTAAAAAGAAATAACTGTGACAGCTTTGTGTTGACAGCTGTCGTAATGTTGCTTTTTATGTAAAGTGAAGACAAAGTATTTATTTCATTTAGTAAGTGAGTAAAAGAAAGCATCAGCTCAACTAAAGCAAAAGTTACATTGTATAAAGTAAAAAATAAAAACTTATTGACTCAACATCAAAAAGTATGTTAAGCTTATTTTGCATGTGTGTTTGTGTTGAGTAAACATAAAGTTTTTATGTCAGTTTAACAGGAACATTTGCATCAACTTTACAGTAAACTCAGCCTAATGGATGATGTACATCTTCCTTTGCTATGGTGGAGACGGGGCCCCTCAGATATGGTGTCAGTGATTTTCTGTGGAATCTGATGCTTCATTGTGCTGGGTTATAAACCTGCAGAGGCTCCCAGCTGAGCTTGGTCAATTACTTGTGGCTGACTTTAAGTAATCCTGCAGTGAGAGGGTGAAAGTGCTCAGCGGACAGAGGTGATTTTCGGCACGAGAACACAAGCACGGGGGCATGTTTTGATCCCGATTCCCACGTTCTTCTCCCGGGAAATTTGGGGGTTACCATGGGAACAGATGAAATCCCGGGAAAACTCTGCTGCTGCCAGCTGAGCCCCCTCCCTCCCCCCTGCCCCCACGTGTACCGACAGGACCCAGCTTAAGTTTTTAACTTTCCATTTGACTTGTGGAAAAAAATATTGCAGCTTCGTCATCTTTAACAAATCCCACCATGTCATGTGGGCTTTTCCCTCCAACTCTGTTCCTTACAACATTAAAAAAAAACTGTTTGCAAAGCTGACGTTGCCATGCGTGCAATTAAAAAACAGACTCAGGAAGATGGATCCTTTACAGCTGCTTTACAACTTCGTCAACTTTTACAAATCCTCAGCCAACATGTCATGTGTTTGTTCCCTCCAACTTTCTGTTTAGAAAGTTACAAGAAAGTTGTTTCTTATATTTTAAAAGTCTGTTAAGCTGATGCTGACAAACCTACAACTGAAAAACAAGCAGAAACAGAACAAATCTCCATCCCATATGTTGTGTTTCCCCCTCCAACACAACACTCTGTAAAGTTGATGATGACATGAGTGTAATAATAAACAATGTGAGTGCTTTTAAAAGTTAATTTAAATATAGATAATGTTGTTATTTAAATTACAGTACTGTCTGGATCACCTATTAATAATTATATGTAGTAAATACACCTATTCTTACCGACAATAAGGCAAATTACATCCAAACCGACAAGCATCTTCCTCTTGGTGCAAAACGAGCTCTCCTCCTCGGGCTGGGTGAGGAAATGATTCCCGGCTCCGTTCTCCCTTCCTTCCCCGGCCCCCTCGCTGTCAGCTAACCGCAGCTGGAGCTCCGCGTCCCGGGGCAGCGTGTTGCCGTGCGTACCGGTGGAGTTGAACTTCTGCATGTCTTTAGTTGAGTGAGTCTGTGACAACTAAGTTTAAAAGTTGTTGCTGTCACTCCCTCCTGCCGTAAAGAGACGAAAATTCCCAAACTTTAGGGGTTTTTTTTGTTGTTGTTTTTTATTTTTCTTTTTAGTCCGTCCGTGGTCGGTGCAACAAATCCATGTCAACTGGAAGTTTGACAGCAGCAGAAAGTCTTCAACCAACCCAGCAACATCAAAACGCAAAAGTGCAGAGGAAGAAACGCTGGGAACCGGAGGGAAGAAAAACATCCGTGAAAAGTCGCAGCTCAGCCTGAGTGTGTGAGCGTGTTGTACTGCCTGATCCTCAACACACCAACATTTACATTCACATGTCACCAACATTAATAAAACACTCAACTCTGGGGCGCGAGCCTTCAAAATAAAGTTCCTCTCTTGAAGAATGTCCCTCCCACTGTTAGTGGAGTAATCGCGGGGCTTTTATTTTGGTAGGTGAATGTTCCTGCTGCTCTGTGGCTTGACGCAGCGGAGGAAACGTGCGCGGTAAAACTTTCAAAATCAATATGTATCGATCAGACTGCAGCTCACAGTATGTTCGATCCCCCCCACACTGTCCTGACAGCTGTGGGACTGTCCACTCACATGTGTCCTGAAGCACGGGGTTGTCCCACTCAGGCCAGGACACAGCTGCTGTTGACTAACACATGTGAGGACACTTTGTTTTTTGTTTGGTTGTTGTACAGAGAAAGAAAAAAGAAAGAATCAGATCAACTTAGAAAGATAAAAGTTAAAGTTCAGACAGAAAAGTGGAAGATCTGAGCTGATGGTAACATGTGCAACGAACAAAATCAGAGTCCTTCAAAAAGTTAATTTGTTTTTAAATGTTCACATGTGCAACATATGAGGATTATATTAAAACTTCTCTGTAATGAATTCAATGAGGAAAAGTGTCTTTTATTGTTTACTTTTAATTAAAACTGTATTTACTGTACTGAGCTGGATGCACAGTGCTGACTACAGTTCAGTGCACTAGATAAAACACAGCCTTCATCACCTGGACTTTCTTTGACTTCATGTTTGGTAGAATTATGAAATATCATAATATCCTTTGGCTAATCCGTTAAACTAAAGCTGCACAGGTCATTCGAGTTCCTCAGCGGTGAAGTCTTTATTTGTTTCTAATGCCTTGCTCATTGTGCCTGGAGGCTTCCTGCCACCTGCTGTAAAGATGGAGGCACAGCTGCTTCCTCTCTTCTCACAAGTTTCTCAACTTTTTGAGCTCATTAGGACTTTAGCTGCTGTTGTTTGTTTCACACAAATGTTATTATGGCAGCAAATTATTTTCATTTTTAGTTAATCTTCTGATCTCCAGGATTATTCACAAGACTTAACAGATCAAAATATGGGGGAAAATCACAGCTTATGTTGATGGATTTAAAATTCTGTTTTGCTCAGAATAAAATCACAACCTCTGGATTTTCTATTAACTTTCACCATAAACAATAGAAAGAAGTCACTTTTTGCTGAACAATCGATCAATTCATTTTTTAAAAAACATTTTTAGTGAGTTACATGTAAAGCTGCTATTGTGTAAATGAGGCTTTAATTTCAAACAAGAACGAGGAAAGAAAATAATACAATACAATATTTCCAATTGAAAGTTTGACTTTAATATTAGAAAATGTGAAAACTGTGTTCATCAGAAATGTGGAAAAACTGCATCTTTCACTTTTATTCTGCAAACTACAGGAAGTGTTTCCCTTTTAAAACAACACCTTGAATTTACTGATAGTTTTTCATTCTTGAATTTACAATGAATCAATATAAACCTCACAGCCTTTGTTGTTGTTGTTTTTTTACACACTAAGTTATTTCATTGCAACTTTTACTGCAATTGTTCTTCAAGCAAAACACAGAAACCTGAAAATATGGATTTGAATCAACTTTTGAAGTTGATTTAACTCATTTTGAAGGTAAAATTTACATACATCACATATCTGCCACTTCAGAGTAAAAGCTTTAAAGCTGAGCCTCTGAGTGTGTGCAGCAGCAGGAAGTAGACTGGTCCCTAAGGGCTGAAAATACAAACAGATGTGTACTTAAAACCAGGATTATATCTACATGTATGTACAAAACGTAGATGGATGATTATTGACACTATTTACATGAATAGTGCAACAAATGTTTTCATTTTGTGTGTTTTGGTGCCTGCTGGATGGATGCAGTTGTCACCATGATGAGATGGACCTGCAGTGTTTCTACATGACCTCCTCCTGGATGGAAAGCAGGTCGGCCATTTTTTTTTTTCTGCAGTACAACTGTTCTCAGATTTCTATAGTTTTTGTTCCTTTTGATTTTGATAGAAAATTAACTTTTTAAACTGACATGAAAGAGTAAGTGAAAAAAACCACTTATATAAGTTTGGTGAGTTTCTTGTCTCCTCACAGAGATTTTCATTTTCTGCAGACACACCAAAGTTATACTGTGTGTACACTAATGACATGTCAGTGACAAAGAAGAACACAGTGACAATCAATAATGCAATATCATCTTCATTTTCATGCACCTCAACACAGCTGTAATTGGAGCTGTGGGTTTTCTTCTCGTTGGTGCACGAGTGTTTAACAGTCAGATTTCTGCCTTTGTTGTTGGTCAGTGGGACGACATCAGAAGTGATGAACTGGTTTTGTCCTGGGACTCTTTGTTCCTGTCACATGTGAAGGGTTTTGTTTAGTGTATTATTGATTCACATCCACTAGATGGCTGTAACTCATCGATACAAGAGAAAATCAAAGGAAGTGACTCTGTCTGTCAGCAGTGGTTATTACAGAGGGTGTTTAAAATGGGTGAAGTCACAATATTTCTTTATCTGCTCATTAGATCTTATTTCTGATTGTTTACTGAAGCACATTTAGTTAAGATGTGAAACATATTTTTTGAATATTTCCACATTTTACATCTTTTGGTTTGTATTTCACTTTTTGTATATCTATAATATTTCCATGTTTGTGTCTCTGTCCTTTTCCTCTTTGATCCTTCTCTGTTTCTTCAGCTCATTATCAAAGTATCAAAGTATCCATCCTCAGCCTCTTCAATATCATTGGCTCAAAGGTCGTTTTGAAACACTCGTGTTTTATGGTTTCCTCTGCGCCTCTCAAATGAAACTATGATTCATGACATTTGACTTGACTTTTGTTTGGAAAGTATGACATCAGCTGAAAATGCAGAACTAAGTTACACACATTGCTGAAAACAGTTGATCTCCGTCTCTATTTCCACCTCGTCATCCCACAAACACTCAGGATTTCTCTCCTTCTGACTGTTACAAATACAACTCTTCTTCTGCTTTATCGTTCCAGTTCAAAACCACAGTTTCTGCCACAATTCAACTAAAATATAATTCTGTATCCTGCACCGTGGTGTTCAGCTGCTGTGGTCTGAAGTCGGGAACAGGTCTGGGCATGTGGTTTGTTTTTGGGTTACTTGACCATTTCTCGTTAAAAAGGTGCCTCACTGCAGGTATCATTTTGTCTCGGAGTCCTCTAAAGTGAGTCTGATGACGCATACCTGAACCCAAGCCCATCCTGTTTTGCTGCCTAAAAAACTTTCCCCAGGCAAAGTACAAACGGAGAAAGTGAAACCACACTTGCTGACCTCAACCTGAGTTTAGAGGCAGGTGGGAATTTTCAAGAAGTGCAAACACTAAACAACAAATCGTGACATTTTTAGGGCTCCACTACAAATTTTACAGTCACACTGTGAAAGTCAGATAAAGATAAAGATAAAGTTCATTGATGACTGGTCACTGTCAAACAAAAATATATGATTTAATTAAGATGCAATTGCTCTAATTTATGTATATTTGTAATAATTTAGCCTGTAGTTTCTGGTGTTAGTAATCTTTTTACCCTGATATTTGATGAATTAAATGCAAAAATAATAATGTTAAAATGAGGTTTCGATATTTTAATACTGAATGAATATATTACATTATTGTTTACCAGGTCTAATCTGGTACTTTGATTCTACCATGTGTAATATAAACTAATCTAATAAAATAATTACAACAATGTTTGTGTACAGTGTTTCTTGTTTCCTTTATTGTTCTTAAGATTTTATGTTGTTGGTTTTTTATGTCTGACTTCCAGACTTTTAATCTGATCTTATTATTGCTGCTGATGTTGTTTTGTGTGTATGTTGTCTTTTGTGATCCTGCTGCAGCACTAATTTCCCTTTATAGGACATGAAAGACTTTCTGATTCTGATTCCAATTCCGATTCTGATTCTGTTTCTGATTCTAATTCTGTTTCTGATTCTGACTCTCATTCTGATTCTGCTTCTGATTCTAATTCTGTTTCTGATTCTGACTCTCATTCTGATTCTGCTTCTGATTCTAATTCTGTTTCTGATTCTGACTCTCATTCTGATTCTGATTCTGATTCTGATTCTGATTCTGATTCTGTTTCTGATTCTGATTCTGTTTCTGATTCTGATTCTGATTCTGATTCTTTTCTGATTCTGATTCTGATTCTGATTCTGATTCTGCTTCTGTTTCTGATTCTGATTCTGATTCTGATTCTGATTCTGCTTCTGATTCTTATTCTGCTTCTGTTTCTGATTCTAATTCTGATTCTGATTCTGCTTCTGATTCTTATTCTGCTTCTGTTTCTGATTCTAATTCTGATTCTGATTCTGCTTCTGATTCTCATTCTGCTTCTGCTTCTGATTCTAATTCTGATTCTGATTCTGATTTTCACTGTTGGATGATGCACACAAATGTCCCAACATTTTGCACTGTTTCATGTGAATGATTGATTTCAACAATAATGTAGAATAAAGGTTCCTTTCTTCCCTCCCTGGCGTCTTGTTCCTCCTTGTTGTGTGAGTGGTGGTGAGTGGGAGAAAAGGGCCAGCCCCCGAGTGCAGATGTAATTCAGGCCTGTTGTGTCTGCCTCTAATAACAATCAGGGGAAAGTACCATGTGAATTTGCTCTATAGATACTTCTGGCACAGCGGATCACAGTCAGACATTAAAACATGCTCGCCGCATGCACACACTGAAATCAGGAAGCCAACACACACACTTGCCTCATTGCACGGCAGAGGAAACTCAGGACCTGTACACTCACTATCTCTTAACATCTGCCTTCCTGCGCCTCTCGAGCTCAGATCGCTCTGAACACTGTTGGACTGACGATGCCGCAGCAGATCCAGCAATCCCTGGTCTGTATCCTCCTGATGTGGACCACCATCATTTCCATATTTCAGGTTGCCTTCATCACCGTCTTCCTCACGAGGGATCAGAATGGACTGGTAAGAACAACTCACACCAGTACACTATTAATGATGAGACCAGCTTTACATTCTAAGCTTCATTCTGGTCCCATCACACACGAATATGTCAGAGGATGTTGTTAGTGTTAAGATACCTGTGCAGAGTGTGTGTTTCATGTGGTTTCAGTAGTAGCACAGCTGGGGAGAACGACACCTCTGCCTGTGGTCTGCAGCTGGTTACAGACCCCTGTCATGTTTTTTTATTAAGAGGCAGAAATGTTTCAGATTTCCCAGAGATGATGCAAAACAATATTGACGTGTTTACAGTAAATATCTGACAGTTTCTGATCATTATTGATTGTCTGTAAGGACACAGTCAATAGATTTATCACTGCATATTTAGCAATTTCGAGAATTTCAGCAGCCTTGTTGTGTTGGTCACAAACCCTCTTTGATACCATTTACTATGAGCATATTTTGTGTTTCCTCTTCCAGTCTCAGAACAGTAGTGCTGTAAAATCATCGGCATGGGTCCAGGTCCACAGTACACCCTCAGTAAGAGCTTAAAAAATATTGTGCTTCTCCCAACTTCACTGTGTTGTGTTTCTTGGTGATTAAGATGTCATGATGCTGTTATTAACTGTGTGTATAATCCAGTATTTTAGAGACTTACATCCTGCAGACTGGGCAGATCTAGGTTGAAAAGATCCATTTCTTTGGGTTACTTGTGTCAGACACTCTCATCACTCTCCTCACTAGTTGGAGGAAGCAGAGTGACGTCAGTGCCACATTCGGGGAAATGCCACTAAACTAAACTGTTGTCTCTTCATCTTCCTTGTGAAGATACTGAACAATGTCATCTCACGTTAGAGGTGAAGATGCTGTAGCCTCACCATATTCAATACAATGTAACTTTTAGGTGACTTGTAATATTTTGGTGCCACATTTAATGTTAATGTTCACAGATCCCTCCTTTTCTCAACAGCCTCCCCCGGCGCTGCTCTTAGGCAAAGGGAAAATGCTCACCTTTACAGCCACTAAAGGTAAGTTTATAATTTATGACAAGGCCTGGAAAAATATGCATCGTTGAGAAGCATAAAACTGCCACTAAAAATAGCACATTCATGAAAAAACTCTTCACAGCTAACAGCAGTTTTCTGTCGCCCACAGCCACCACGTCAATTAAATGGACTCCAAAATACCCCAACGAAGGTGTGATCGCAGTAACAGAATCAACAGACGTTCTGACCATAATGGAGGATGGATACTTTTTCCTCAAACTTCAGGTGACCATGTCTTCATGTAAGGCCGCAGCAGGAGCTCAGATGGAGCACACCGTGAGCCTGCACTGGAACAAAAACCTCCTCCTGACGGGTTATATCGACACCAGGACAAACTGCACGGGTGGGCTCAGCAAGGTGGAGAAGATGTCTGCTGGAGGAACACTGAGGGTCACCATCGACCCACCGTCAGCGTGTGTTAATACCAGCAACACTGTCACCCACCTTGATATTATCTACATAGCCTCGTTTGGATGATACAAGTCTGAAGGCTCCAGGGCAGCTTCCCTGCTTTGGATCCCTCAAAGATGGTTGAGTGTCGTTCTTCTTGTCTTGGGACTGAACAGACTCTTTATTCTTCCTTTACTCACTTGCGAGGTTAAAACTTCACCCGGTTCAATTTTGACCCTCTAAAAGAAACAAAAATCACCTAAAACAGGATGACTCCTTTGTTGTTCTGTAACGCAGCAGCTCCAGAACATCATCACTACAAACCTGGACGTTCATATGAAAAAACAAAACAACATAAAACAAAAAAAACGACCTTGTGGGTGTGAGGGTATTTTACAAATAGCTGTGATCCAGGAACACAGTGAAGCAAATGTTTCAGCTGGTCTTTGGTCATTATTACAATTTATTTCCTACATTTCAAATATGCAACAGTTGAATCCTGAAGTGTCACATTTATTGGCAGGAAGCCTCATGTTTCAGCTGAATGGTTGAGTAGTTATTTGCACAGCTCCTACTTGTGACTTGCTGATTTATTTCTGGATGTGTTGAAGTGTATGAATATTTAAGTTGCATTTATTTATTGTTTGGACTCCAAATATATTCAACATACAGGAAGCTACTGTGTATAACAAATCTCCACAGCTAATGATCAATGAGTGTTTGTCACTGTGTGACAATGTGCTGCATTGTTAGTGACTCACGTGAATGTATGGACGGTGTTTTCTGTCATTCCTGCAAGAAGGTCGCGCTGAAGCTGTAGATGTGATTTCTTGGTTTGGATGTGATACTGTGTGATTCTCATTTCTGTTCATGGTCTGTGATGATTTTCAGAGATTGAATTTATTTGTTACTAACACCAAACCTGAGTATTATATTCTCATAATCTAAATTAAAAAGTGAAATCACTCTCCAAAACTAACCCCCAAACCTCTGTCACTACTTGTATTACAAATGATGAAATCAGAAGTCATGGTGGTTAATCAGAGAGTTTCAGGTGTAAGAAGGTTTGTCACAGATTTTCAACATGAAACAAAAATATATATTTTTTAAAAAGCCATTTTATTTGTTCCAGGAAGCTTTAAGTGTTTTACTTTTGACTACATCAACATAACTGCTCATAGGAAAAATGTAACAATGCTGTTATTAAAGAAGATTTTTTAAAATATTGTTTCTTTTACTTAATGTGTTTAAAAGGCCCAATATTGAGCCGACTGAATATTTGACTGTGAGTCATTTTTGGGACCCTGGATACAGAGTGAAAGTGAGAGGTCAGAAGTTAACAGTGCGTTGCTGCATCATCACTAATACAAAGACACAGCGGGACCCTCCCTGTGACCCGCTGTCGAAGAATTCGCCCTCCAGACTGAGAATCACAGAAAATGTGCTTCTTACATAAACATCCAGCATCACATTTAGAGAAAAGGTCATTGGAACAGGATATTAGTCATCACAGTACGAGACATATTTTCCATATAAGTTACTGTGGTTCGATCTAAAAAGCCTTTTCCAGACCTCAGCCGAGTATCTCCGGCTCTATCAGCTGCTGCCACCACAGTTTACACTGAGGAGATGTCCGGGATGTTGAATTCAAATGCAGATAACTGACGCTCCGAGCCGCCGCCCACTCGTCTATTAGAAACATCCTACATGTTTTCCACAGGCCAGTGTCAAGGCAACGAGATGCGTGTCCACATGAGAAAACCTTTGTGGTATCTTTACATCCTTTCCACGCAGACATCATGGAGAGAGCGGGTGTGTGTTGGCAGATCAATGACAATGGGCAGGTTTTTAATAACTTTCAACTTCTGCTGTTAACAAATATCAGGAAAGTTGTGCCACAATTGAAGATGCCTGAAAGGTTTGGGGTTTTTTGGGAAATGCAGCATCATAACATCTCGATCAGTGTTGGGTAACGTTACTTTTAAAAGTAGCTCGTTAAGTTACTACGTTACCAGTCTGTAAATCTAACTAATGACGTTACTGCGTTTCTTTATTTTAGGAGTAGCGCGTTAGAGTAGGCTACTCATACGTTACCAATAATTATAATGTATACCGGTTTATACCATGGTCAGTGAGAATTCCAACGTCAACTGGCGTGCCTTACATTGGTCTAATGCACGCTGTGCGCGTCACCATAGCAACGCGCAACAAGCACATGAGAGTATTTCCACGCTGTAAATGCGCTCGCGCTCAGCTCTGCCATGTTGGTAAAGTTCTAGAACACACACTGCGCATGCTCACATGTGTCTCTCTCCGCTGCGGCACTTCAGTGTCACTGACCTCAGGGGAAACCAATCCGGGAAGAAGAGTAAAGTTCCCACATTAATGCGTTACTGGTTAGAAAAAATAACTAGTACTAGATTACAGGGAACTACGAGACTAACGCGTTAGGTTACTCGTTAGTCCAAAATAGTAATTTGAGTACTCTAACGCGTTGCTAACTAACGCGTTACCCCCGACACTGTTTCTTACCATGGAAAAGGGCACAGTGGTTGACACTGGTTCCCTCAGTGTAGCCTTCAGGAACTAGAGCCCATGTGTATGTGTAATACTGTTTGATTGAAGACCAGCCCATCTGCAGCAGAGTTACAAACACATTTTAAGACACAAAACCTACAAACGTCCCCCGTGACCCAGCTTTTAATTTGCTGTAAACACACACTGTGATGCTTCCTGTTTTTGGGATGGTGCTACAGTGGATGAATCTACCTCAAAAATCCCTATCCAGTCACAGCTGCTCCACTGATGGTCTGAGGTCAGACTGTAGTGGCACTCCACCCTGGTTTGGGGGAAGTACACTTGCCCCACATTTCGAAACACCACCGCAGACTGTTTATCCATGGAAAGAGGAGGCCTTGCTGTTGAAGAAGACGACATACATAGATCCAGTGAGACGTGTGCCAGTATTAGTCTGAATGAGAACAGCTGATGAAAGATGATAGCAGAGTCAGTCCAGGAATGCAGCATGGTCATAACACCAATCGCCTATGGCTCAGCAATAAGTTTATAAACAAGAAGCTCATATACCGACTGAGCATATGGTATTGTTTGTATTTATTCCAATAATAATAATAATAATAATAATAATGATAATGATAAAGATCAGCAATAATTTAATATGAATATGATTAGTAATACAAGTTTTTTTTTAGAATTATTTACCATAAAAAGTATATAATCCACAAATAGATCTACTTTAAATTGTAATATTTATATTTACACAATACTTTATTTTCTTTCTTTAATATTTCATTATTAAAAATCAAAAATCTGACATAAAAACTAAGACAATAATAAAAAAAAACATCAATTTTGCAATTTGATAATCATTACCCCTCATGTGTAGTCGGTTCACCAAGCCAACAAATCAGTTCCCTCCTTTTTTCTTGTTTACATCACATGAATCTCAGTCTCTGTTCATGATTTTCTAAGAATATTTATTAATTAAATGACTGGATTCAATAAGTTAATGTTCTAATGGTGTTGATGCTGGTGTTAGTGGTGTTAATCTTACCTTATTTTGGGAAATGAATATGATGTCTTATCCTGCTACCTCATGAAGGATTGAGCTGTGCATCAGTCTGTAGATAGTGATGAGCAATCCTGTCAGGTGCAAGAGTTTCACAACATCTTCTGAACCATGTGGACCCAAAGTAAAATTAGTGATGTCGGGTGACTCACGGGAGATGCAGTTCAGGAGTGTACAACAGGTCGAATGGGAAAGTGGAGCTGCAGACTTCAACTCCCATTACAGGACGCACATATAGGACACAGGATCTGCTGCTGGTGGTTACCGCTCATTGCAATTCTTGGTAGCTGCGCAGGCTGGGGGGGACAGGGGACAGGGGGGACGCTGTTTTCAGGGCTTAATATTTCTCCCAATAACAACTTAACTCAACCCAGTATCCTAGGTCCAGTAGAGTATATGCACACCCTATTCCTGTCATTTCTATTAACTTACAATGTAGAAATCCTGGACTCTGATAAAACAGAAACACAAATCAAAAGTGTTTTGTTTTTAAGTTCATCAGTCCTTTCCAAGTGTCAGTATTTAGGTCAAAACAATCAACGTGTACTTTTTATTTCACCCTGATTGCGTAAGAAACACGTTCCCACTTTGAACACTTGATGGCGATATGGTTGTGGCACATGCACATAATCAATAAAAATCTATGGTTTAGGTGTTTAAAGATTCACAAGATGAAAAGTAAATCCAAAATTAAACCCTGTAAAGTTTTTTCAGGTCTGATGGATGCTGAACACTGTGGTGACGGTTCTGGGAACAAACTGCAGATCATCTCTAACTCATACAGCTCAGTAGGGAGTGTAGGTGGATGTTTTTCAAAGCAGACATTTTGATGCGTCACAGTTGGAAAAGCGCAGCTCTTACTAATCACATTACCAAACGAACGCTTCTCCTACTGCAATGCATCAAAATGTCTACATCTGGCATCACCAAATTTCCTCAGATTACTTCTACAGCTTGTTTCCCATCAGCTTAAGACTCAGGATGTTACAGGGACATGCAGAATGCTTATTACATTGAGTTGCTACATGTTAGCCTTAGTTGTCAGTCAGTGGAAGAAAATTAATCCAGATTGAATCATCCAGTATTTATTTAAAAGCTTTAAACTTTTAAGAGCACAGAGTGGTCAAAATGAATGACAATTAAGCATAAAAATAAAATACATGAAAGAATAATCTTGTGTAGTAGCCCAACAAGTACAAACTGTATATGCATATAACTGTATTTTTTCAATGTGTACTTTGTAATATTGCATTTTTTCTAAACCAAGTAACAGTCGAAAGCTACAACATTTCTTCAAATTTATGCTACAAACTGAGTTGAACTGAAAGTTTCTAGAAAAAAAAAGATGTGTTTTTTTATTAATATAATTTCACTATGATGTATTCTAAACAGATTTTTTTTAATTTTCTTAACTTATTCAGTTAAAGGCAAAATATTCTGTCTAATTTGTGGATCTACAGTTCTGCATTTTGAGATGAATTGCTATGTTTAGGAGACATTTCTATTGAGAGCTCATCTATACTAATTTAATGAAGTCAATATCAGTTAAGATTGTGGTTTTATATCAAACTCACAACCCACATACTCACTACTTAGTGGGACAGACTGGACCTACTATTGTTCATTGTAGGCTAGTTTTCCAATTCCCAGTTACACATTTGGGAATTCCCACAACACATTTGATGAGCGGGGTTACCAAACAACAACACAACACTTAATATTCACATGCACCCTGAGCTTACACCTTTGGTATAAACCTACAGAAATCACCAAAGCACTTTATTATTACATTAGTGTAAAAATATTTTAAGGCCCACAATCTAGTGTCACGCAGCAGCCATTGACCTGTAAAGAAGCCCATTTTGAGAGAAGCAAAGAGCATTCATGATAACAGCCTGCATCTTTTAGTGGTGCCACTGGAATGACTCACATCCGGATCCATTGTCAGGGTGAGTGCACTCCACACGGCTATTGATAAAAGTCAGAGGAGGCTGATTCGCTCAAGTCTTTTTCAGCAGGGACAGAACACCGAGTTCTGCCAGCTTGGTTTTAACTGCATCCTCCCAGCCCTTGTTAGCCTGTGGGTTCCTGGGCGATGGGTGCATGATGCCCTCCACTCGCACGTCGACACCTGCAGCAGACAGAGCTCGCCGCGCCCGCTGCTCTGACACCCTTCCTATGCCGATCACCATGGAGATGTTCAGCGCCTCCACCACCTGGCACAGTGCGATATCACACAGAGCCAGCAAGGCCTCCCGTTCAGCTGCAGGCAGCTCAGGGGGCGTTAAGTTCTTCCCACTTTCACCCATGAACATTAGTGGGCAGAGATTGTGCACAAAGCAGTGTTGGAAGAACACCTCTGGTTCGCCACACAGTTTTTTGAAGAAGCCCCAAAAACGTGCACCACTGACTTCACTCTGAGTGCAGGCGAGACCCGTGATCCGTCGCTTGGGATGCTCGTCAGGGGGGTGACCGACGTCCCCTGTGATCTTTAGCCAGTCAGTAACTGCCTTCACCTCACCAAATGGGATCTGTACAGAGAAGAGTAGGATATTTAAACTGTTGTGGTTTTGGACTCAGAATAGTCCAAGGATGTCAGAATTTAAAGTGTGTTAAAATGAGTAGTACATGATGCTATATCTCAAAGGATTTATTAGGGCTGGACACAAATGAATGAATTTCAGGAAATTGTAATAATCAAGTAATTGACAGTTAACAGATAAATTATTATAAATAAACTAAAATGCAATAATTTTCTATCTGATATAATTTCTCACGCATACTGAAACTTCAGAAACTACTTGACAGTTTCTCTCATTTGCTTTGGTACGACTCTCAAATCATCCATAACATTTGCAAAACAATAAGTAGATTTCTCAAAACAATTAGTATAAAAAGCACCACACAATCAATTACCAATAGAAAGTAAATATGCCTGTGCCTGTGCCATCACAATGACGAGGCCTCCTGTCATTGATTACAAACAGGGGAGTCAAATCGCTTAGTCGCGTACACTAGAGTAAATTATGGTTAAAGGTTTTGATGAGGATAACTGGTCCAGCCACTTTGTCCCATAATGCAGTGAGCGGCTCGTCTCACTGTGTTGTAAGACTGAGAGGTTCAGTAGATCATTTGTCCCCACAGCCACTGGACACATTAATATCCTGCTTCCCCACCCTCAGTAAAGACTGGACTGTGTGCAATAATGTGAATGCTTTGCTATTTTTGCTCCAAACTTTTAGATTTTATATATAAATAGATTTACTTGTATTGTTGTGGTTGTTATTGTGGATTTTACTGCTGCTGGTTACCTTAGAATAAAGTATCTTCTATTCTCTGTAGTGCACTATTGCCTGGATGAGAGGTCAGACTCTTATGCAACAAAGAACCAGATTAAAACATGTGGATCCACACAAGTTATAGATATTGTTTAGGAAACTACTTTCATGACGTGGAGGTTGAACTGTTTGTTGTTATTGTTGTTGTTTGCAGTAGCTTCCGCACCCAATGAAAAGCGTTTACAGTGAGGACGTAAATGATGCTTTATTATTATTATTATTATTATTATTATTATTATTATTATCATCATTATCATTATTATTATTATTATGGCTCATGAGGAAACTGTTGGTGAATGCGGGTCTCACCCCTGTCTGCGCCATGCCGAAGGGTCCGGGGTTCATCCCCAGGAACAGCACGCTCTGCCCGGCCTGGCAGTACTTCTCCACGAAGCAGCGGTGCGTGTCCCAGGCGTACTCCAGCGGGTTGTAGATGTACCGGACCGGGGAGTTGAAGCTGAGCCGGCGGAGGTGGGTGTTGAGCTCCAGCTCAGCCTCGAGGAAACTGGAGGAGGGGGTCCCTTTCACAGGTTTAAGGTCCGGGTCCTTGGCTTCACAAAGAGCCGCATCCTTCTCCGAGTCTCCTCCAGCAGGCCGGCTGTTCTCTGACATGTTTGATGGAGAAATATTAAATACTTAAAAAACGGGCGTTGCCTCCACAAATGGGTCCCGATGACGCACTGGGCTGGAGGCTTTTTATGGGTCAGTTTTTGATAAGTTAAACAACAGATCTCTTTAACAGAGGATTTTCTTCTTCTCTGTTTTTTTGTAGGTTGATCTTGACGCTGCTGCCCTCTACAGCGTCATCAGGGTCACTGCAGAGTGGACTGTGGAGGGAGGGAGGTGCTGGGCCCACGTCGTCCCACTGCAGCCTGGCTCCCAGTAATCCAGACTTTGAAATCCACGGTTTGCTGTTTAGGATGAAATAAAACATCTTCCGTCTGTGCTGGTGTTTCAAAACAACACTGGATCCGGCTGGTACGGATATAAACTTAAATGATCAAGATAAAATGTGCTAATTCTGACAGAATTTGAGAAGATGACTTATAAACCAGGTGAAAAAGGTGTTTGAAGCCCTATAAGGACATTAATAAATACATTTTTATTTTCTGTTTGCCGTGATAAGTTGATTTCAGTGGTTTTCTCGTTTTGATTGTAATTTATCTCATTATCTCAAGAAAACATTGATCTTGTTATCTTGAGAAAAATGACCTATGTTATCTTGAGAAAACGAGATAAATGATCCTATAAACTAAGTTTGTTTTCTTGAGATAATGAGGAAAAATAGCTCAAGAAAACCGCTGAAATTAACTCGTCATCAAGGCAAAACGGAGAAAATAGTTTAATCATGTCATTTAGGGCTTCTGTGGCTTATATAGATGTGTAAATTATACTAAATAATAGAAGTTGTATTAATTGGATAATTTTAAGGAATATTTTGTCCAACCTGAATCCAGCCTTCTGTTGGGATCAGAATATTCCTGATTTATTTGGATCATAGGTATCACAGTAAAAGTAACTGAAGGTTTAAACCAGATGCAACCAAACATTGGATCATGTGATCAATCTGATTTCAGAATCGTTTCCGTTTTTTAAACAGTGGTCCTACCAAAGCCTGATCCGACTACTTCTTAGTAAATTTAAAAGAAGCTTAGATTTTTAAAAAAGGCAAAATTTTTCCCCCTGACCTTTATTTTGAAATGGAAATAACACAAAGACTAAGCTGTGAGGGAAAACTGCTTTAAATCAGCAGCTGTTTTAACCAAGTGTGTGACATGACCAACAAGTGAACCCCCAGTGTTTCCCTTACATGTTAAGACTTTGATAATTATCTTTAAACTGGCTCAAAATGAACAGAAACTGGATTTAAAAAGTCAAATCTTCATCTTTATAAAACAGTCTACTTTTTATCTCATCTGAAATGAAAAAGAAAAAACAATACAAACAAATCCTTTACAAATTCTTTTATTATTTCAGCATAATAGTAAGAAGCCTCTCCTCTGATTTTCATACAGTTGAAACTAATTGGATCACAAGGGTACATATTAGTTAGCCCATTTTACAATAATCATTTTTAACATTTTTTTAGGAAGTTATTCTTATGCACTCATTTTCCTACACAAAATAATCAATATCAAGATCCTATCTTAACTGAGGACCGTAACTCTGCATGCAAGACTAATAAAGAAAACAACTAATCTGTGATAGCTACTGTTATGCTGTTGTTCATCTAATACCATTATCAATATAATTTACTACAAATACCAGGGACTTTGTATAAGAAAGAAAACATTTTCCTGTGGTACTACTGCCTCTAATGTCAAAATTACCGAACATACTGGGCTCTCAACTGTACTGATCCAAATTGTTCTGTCCGCCTTCTGTGTCAGGTTGAGGAGAAATAGGCTTTGTCTAAAACCTAAAATCTAGTACAGTTTGAAGGAAAAAAATATCCATATCTCTTTTTTTGTCTTTTTTCCTTACACTCCAGTGTTTACAATTTTATCAGAATAAAAAAGGTCCTTGAAACAATCATCAAAATGCGATGAGAAACTCTCAGACAAATAATTCAATTTGATCCGTCTGAAAAACAAAATTAAACCTCAATCTTATAACACATGATCTCAGACTCAAGGATTCTATTGCATTTTAACAATGAGCATGATAGTACTAAAAACAATAAATGACAAAAAGGTATTAACAAGTGACGTTAGCTATATACTGTATTGCCCTTTAGCCGTTTTCAGTATGTGCTCGCACCAGCAGTTTCCCTTCCACAGATTCTGAATAGTGTTTCCACAGCGAATTATTGCATTTCTCAAACTTGGTCCCTTTTGCTGCCACATGGTTTTACTTCATCTTATCAAGCCACTTAAAACTGAATCCCGTCTTTGTGCACACTTCCCCCGTCACACGACTTTGCCTTGATGTCAATGGACCATTAAAAAGAAAGCTTCCCGTTAATACTTTTGGTAAAATATCACTTAAAACATCACTTAACTCAGTAAAATCTGCTACTTATTTGTATTGAACTCAAACATCTGCTCATCCTACGACTCCAGAGACCAGATAAAGCACTGTGGGATTGCTGGACCCTTTAAAAAAAAACAAACAAACAAACAAAAAACTTTCAACTGTGAATCAAGTGACCGTGCGTTCAGACCGAGCGCGACACAAATTCACGTTGCCATCTTTCCCCTCGCTGATCACCAAGCTCACTGTCCATCCAGAGCTTCATGACAGAATTTTAATCATGTATCAAGAAGCGCTCCTATTGGCTGTTACTTGTGTGTGTCGAACTCGACAGTCTGCAAAGGTGAGTACAAATCGTGAGGCAAAAATTCACACCGCGTTTGGTCTGAATGCCCCGCAAGATAATAGTTGCCAGCAATTATTCTCCCGCTCAGCGCTGCCATTTCTGGGTAAAACAACACAGAAACATTGTGTAGTAACAGAAAGGATCAAGTTTGAGAAATTCTTCAACAAGCAGCAAAGTGGCCGTCGGCGGCCCTGTTGTTGCCGTTAGACCGTCAGAGACTTCCAGAGTACGATCTTTAAGTCCATAATTTAAAAAAAAACAAAACTCGTTGGTTACAATATCATGTAGTACTACAATGATCATTTGTGTATCCGTAACTTACTTAAGGCTAAACCCAATGACATGACAGACATCCATTATTACACACCGACCACATAATATTTGGATGAAAAGGCAATCGTTAGTGTGTAGCAGAGTCAAGCAAGTGTTGATTCTGCTATGGCCAAAGCACTGCAGTGGGAAACAATTTAGCACGACTAACTTCTCACAAAGGACCGTCAAACTTCCAGGGGGGAGGGGCTCCTTTAGGATTATATACTGTGTTACACCGTTATCAGTAACAATGACCCGAAATATTCATCATCGTCGTCATCGCAAAGACGACCTCGACAGAAGAACACATTAGTCTGTTTTAGCGCCACGGAAGCCATCAACATTCAGTAACCATGACAGCTTCAGGATAAAAAAAAAAAAATTATGATGATGAAAGGCTAGTAAATACATCTGATCCACAATAATAAAACAGTAGAGAAAAGGCAAATGAAAAAAAAAATAAAGAAGAAGAAAGAAACATACTAAGGCCACAAGATTTTGTATACCCCCGCTAATCTCACAATGTGACAATCTGTACAAACAACATAATGAGATTCAAGTGGCCGACCTGCATCGCCTCACACCAGGATCTATGGAGAGACGCGTCTCTGCAGCAGTACTGGAGACCTCTGTATTTACACACAGCTACTCTCAGTACATGTGAAAGGCTGCCGTCCTGTCCCATCTCGAGTCATCAGCATGTCACACACGACACAACAAGAGATAAACACGTGACACTTCTGTGACCCCGCCCTCCATCTCTGACACACACCTGGTCCACTGCAGGTCCCCTCTCATCGTCTATTACTTGAAAGTCCTGGATTACAGTTACTGATATATATTTTTTTTAAATGACACACTCACAAAGTTACTCAGATTTCCTCAGGACTCGACTGCAACAGCGGTAAGAAACTGTATTTGAACCAAATTCTGATTTTTTTTTGGGCACATTTTGTGCATGAAAACAAACCAAAAAAGGAGCAATAGTGAAATAATAAACATTTTCAATTATTTACACAAAAGCATGATTAAACTGGGCCTTCCATGCTGATAAAGTCAGGGAAATCCTTCATACTGAGTTATTCTTCTACCAGACGATGCCCTCAGTACAATGATCTAAAGCTTCACACTGTGTTAGCTCTGGTCCACACATGAGATGCCAAACAGAAGTTTCCCTGATTCACCTGGAAGGAAAGTTTAGTTTTATCCATTTTGACCAAAGTGTCAATCTTTTTGGTCATTTTAAGTCCAAAAGAGCCACTTCAGGAAAAAAAAAAAAAAAAAAAAAATAAAAAAAAAGCTA
>OOFC01043000.1:0-69615 GCA_900323345.1 Pseudochromis fuscus
AATCCAGCAAATGTTTTTTAAGTTACAATCTGTGTTGTAAAAAATTGTTTTTATTTATTTCATTATTCTTGCAAGTTGTTCTCAACAAAGAAACACTGTCCAGGGATGCACAGAGACATTTATGACTTGACTTTTTCATCATTTCAACATTTCCATCTTTTGTGTTTGTGCGTTTGTGTAGAATAGTGAAGATGAAGATGATGACCTGTACTGTTCAAACAACAGGAAACAGCACGGTTTTGTCGTAAACAGCATGTTAGCCTCTCAATGGGAAATTTGAAAACAAAAAAGCAAGACCGAACAGTCAACCAACAAAGTATTATGCACACTCTGCAGGAAGGAGTTTTCTTTTCATCGAAGCCCTTTCAGCTTAAAATACCACATTAACAGGAAGCAGACGTTAGTCGGGGATTGACTTGGGCACTGAGAACAATACAGCAATGTACTGATATTAGAAAATGTGCTTTACTTTGTACTTTTGAATATTTAAGTATTTTAAATACATGTACTTTTGAATACTTAAGTATTTTTAAAGGTAAGTACTTTAGTACTTTAACTTGAGTAACATTTTGACCAATAACTTTTATTTGTAGGTGAGTAAGATTTGACCATGAGTATCAGTACTTTGACTCAAGTACTGAAGTTGAGTACTTTGTCCACCACTGTATATTATTGTTTATTAATAAAATAAACAGCACTAAATCGTTCAGTATTTTACCCTAAACTCACCATGCTATGAATGGGACATGTTTAATAAAACAATTTCATTATCTAAAAACCCTGCTGAAAAGGTGAGATATCTTTGGTATGAACAGTGTGCGCAGCCATTTATACCATTTTTTCAGGACAAGGAGTTGAGCATGACTCAAGCAAAATAGCAGAATGAGAGTGTAGTAAATGATGAATGGTCCCCTCGTGCAACTTCTGTGCTGTTTCATTTGGTTTGCAATAGCATGTAATGTCTTTACAATGCCCCGAACAGCTAGCGAAGCTAGGGTTTCTATATGGGCTGGCATGTTGGCAGGCCAGTGCTTTGACAGGACCTGGTGAGAGCATGTCTTTGACTTTCACATGGAAATGTCATTAGGTAGGCCTAAAAGTAGGTCATATTCATGGGTAACCATAAAGAAATTTGATTTGCAGTACCAGTGAGTTCTTGAAATGTGCATGAGGGGGATGCAAGGGTACACATTATAATAAAATGCAAGGAATTACAATTGCTAAGCACTAAATACAAACTTCATGGAGCGTGTAATGTTCAATACTTGTTACATCTGTGACAGGGAAGTGAGGATTCAGCTCTGTGGCATTTTCTCAAATTTTTTGTAACCAATGACCTTACTTTCTTTTGTAAAGTGTTTTTTTTCCTAATTTTTTCACTACGTCAACGTCACTTAAGTATAACATCTGCCCATACTGCCCTCAATAGAGCAAGTTACAAAGTCTTGCTGCAGCCTAATACATGGGAAAACAACAAACAACAACAAACAAAACAAAAGATCTATACATCTCCACAAAAGTATGAAGACATATCAAGAGCTTATCAGTTTTGTTTTGAATGGTAAATAAAGAAGCTCACAAATGAACATGTGGCATGTTTGACAACAGAAAACCAATTTCTAAAGTTCTATCAGTACATCTGAACATTTAAGTGAACACAACTTGCCATTATCACACAGCTTTTTCACAGAGCAAATACTCGTCTGTTTTGTTTTTTAGGTCACAATGTGGATCTATGTTGTAAGTGAAAAAGGGGAGATGCTGGTATGTATTCCACACACACATTTTCTGTGTAGTGTGAGTGATGACTATCCGGCATTTTCCTGATGACTAACACAGACTCCACCAGAGGGTCTGATCATCTTGAGTGGGAGCCTATACGGTTACTGAATCCACCTGGGTATTCAGTGTCAGTCATCAAGTTAATCAGCAGACTAATCACAGCTTAATACTGGCTGCCAAAACATTTCAGCACATTTTATTGTGTCAGTGCATATGAGGTGAAAGCTTGCCTTTTGTGTTATTTTATATAAATATATTATTGATGTATTTCTTCACAGAATGTATTGTTTTATCAAATGAAGGCAAGTCCACTTGGTTTAGGGGGGATACATCACTGAACGAAAAAGAAACAGATCACCATCGGTTCTTTATCTTTAGAATAAGCATCTGAGTGGGTCTGATTTTAAACAGTGCTAACTGCTGGTGTGTAGAGCCCTAAACAGGAACACTGCACACTTAAACACATCATTTCAAAATACACGTGGAGAGTGAAGGGTATGGGCTTTAAAAAAAGTACATTTTAACCAATCTTATGGTTCTGTCAGTGGACTTCTGTGTCTGAAATGAACACTACTCCGTTAACTGTGCTGAACAAACAACCATAATCATTACTAGTGCTTATGGACAACAACAGTCATAAAATAATTCAATTCATGACATTTTCTTGAAAAAAAAGTAAGTTGCCAAACAAAACATGGCTGATTGTTTAGTCAATCTGATTTGTAATGCTGTTTGGAAAGCCTGGTCTCATTGATTCCCTGAGTAATCCTATTCTCTGCCTGTCGGACACACTTCAATACTTTTGTGTTTAACTTACAATGATGGAAAGGCATTAGGCTCCATTTCAACTGTGTTTCCTCCTGTCTGATTAACATCACTGCAACCGTTATGGAATAAACAATGTTATTTTCGCATATCTCAATATTTCATGGAAGCTTATTCATAACTTTAAAGGGTCAGTTTTAGCCTTTACATCTACCACCAGTCTAACATAAAAATGTCAATTTTTTTTTTTTTCAAGAAAAGAGCCAAAAAAACAATATTTTAATAATAAAGTATACCAGCAGTATGTTTCCAGATAATTACAGCGGATTCACTGAAGTGCTCTAACCATAGACTGTATGGCTCTAACTAATGTCATGGTTCATACTGGCTTCTCGGAAAAAAGGACCGTAACCGCTGACAGAATGAAAACGTGATCTACATATTGTTTTCATACATCCGCACGTTTCACCTCAGACGAACTATATCTGCTGTGAGAGCCTTGATAACAACTCTCAGAACCAGAATCTGACCTAGAAACGAGGCACAAATATTTATCAGATAGCAATAAGGTTTTGATAGAGTCTGGAAGGAGGAATTTTATAATGGAAGCAGTCTCAGACATGAAAGAATGAAATACTCAATAATACCTTCCACCGAGCCAAAAAGAACATTCTGAGATCCAAAAGCCCCTACTTGAATTATCCGCCTTATATGGGTATCTGCTACGAATGGCCAAGTAAAAGCTTCGTACTTTGGAAATTGAACAATTGCCAACTCTTCTTACTGAGGAATGTTAATGTAATTTGAATATAAGGTAATTTAGCACTCTCAAGAATAGCAAAGGGAAAAAAATCAGTTATGGTTTCTTTCCTAATGTGTTTGGAGATTTATCGCTTGTAGGTATCTGACAGCTTTGATGAAGCAAACCTATTATGAGTGTGAGGTCTCAGTAGAGCTTTGGTACAAGGTGGTACAAATGCTGAATTCCTGGCAAAAACACAATGATTTCATAATGAGAAAGGAATTTCTGATGTGTCTGCCAGCTGTTGTGGATAGCACTATATACCAATGCCCAAAATGTCATAAGAGAGCTAATGCATTACTGCTTTTTTTGTCAGACAGTACTTTTATGCCACCAATGTGGTGCTCAGGGGTGTTGAACTTAACTTTCCTTCTGAAAAGCCTGAAGAAACTGAAGCAGCATTGTACAACCTTTAGTCAATGTGAGTATACAGAAGCAGTTCTTCTCTTGCACTTTTCTTGTTTCAGTAAATGAATGTTGATTACAAACTCCACTGAACATAATATACTCACACAAACCTTTGTGTACGAAGGTCCCAAATCTTCACACCATCTGTGACTGCACTGGTGAGGAACAAGTTGTATGAATCTGGAGCCTGTGTGCTGAACACGGATCCCTTTAAAACACACAGAAAACAAAACTGCTTAGTCAGCACATACTGACTGCAATTGGTTGTAGATCAACTTCTTTTTTTGTCCAGTACTGGAAAACTATGTTGCTGTGTTTCCTCTGTTGGCTAATAGTTTTCATACTATTATTCCAGGTGGCATTTTTTATGCCTAAAAGCAGAAGGTGACATTAAAAACAATGTAAGCAGCATTAGGGCTGGAAACTATCTGGAATGACATCAGGATTTGTGTCACTTTCCATCCCTTATGTACCATACTGAAACACAGTTTCCACCGCACATCTATACATAAATTCCATATATGACTTTCAAACCAAGTTATCGGATGATGGTCAAATGTGTGATTGAGAGAGAAAGACAGAGAGTCACAGAGAAAGGGAGAAAGAGTGCAGTGGTGGGGGTGTTTTTTGTTTAGATTTCCATTAAGAGTGTGAGAACGGGAGTCTGAGAGGGCATTTCCAGTTCCATTTTCCGAGAAGTCCTCTGCTCTGATGAGTTCCAGGTGAATTTCGCAGAAGAGGCGATGGAAATTTGAAGTGGGAAAAGCTGCCTCTCGTGCTGCAGTTCCTGATGTTTGGTCCGACTTGGGACGACAAAGCAAAAGGGAAGAGTGATGTTGTGTGTGCAGTCTCCAGGCATGGGCAATCCCTCTGATCCGCAGGTACTGACCATACAGCACAGAATGGCCCTCGGGCACCCAGTCGGAGAACCCCACATTGACGCAATAGCCAAGCTGAAACAACACACCACAGGCTTTCCACAATAGCTGGCGTGACAAAGAACAGGCACCTCTGGGCTGAAGGAATATAGTCAGCTGTGTGCAAGAATGAATCGCAGTTGGGTTAATGCATTTAATCCATGCCACTAGCTGCAGTGTATTCAGCTAATCCAGGCTGGCCCGAGTGTCAAGTATGTAGAGGTCAACAAGCAGAAGTGACTGAAGTCAATACGCAAGGGTCACTAGGTACAAGCCTCCCTCACACACAAATGCACACGTTTTTGTATTCCAACAAGTTACATAAGCACAAGATGGGTCATCATTTCCATAATTCTTATAATGAAAATTAATAGTTTTGTTCCTATTAGAAAGCTGGCAAATACTCACCATATATCTAGTGAAATCAGGAGTTTCGTTTCATTCTAAAATTTGATAGTAATGTAAATACGATGCAGAAATACAAAGTTGAACTTGATTTTTATAGTTTCATTTTGAGTGATGCAATAGGCTTCATAGCACTATAATGGATGTGGATACAGGCCCAAACTGTCTACTAGTTAGACACCAGCAAATTGGGTCCACATTGGTCCAAGACAGTGATGTGGGAGTAAGGCCACATAAACCCAGACTGCATCATGGAACAGCATTACTCCAAGGCCATTATCCAGCATGGAATCTCCTGCTGCCATCCGCCATGGCAGTCTTAATCCTGATGCACCGGGGACTTACACTCAAGATGAATGATACCGATGATGGCACAGCCTGTCTGTCTGTCATGGAAACTTTAAGATAACCATGACATTTTTTTGGCCATGACCTTTTTCATTCACACCACAAACTAACACTTTTATTCCCTCAAAGATGATCCATGCCTTATGTAACTTGCAAAACACTCATAGATGTCTTATGTAACACTAAAGCATCTGCCAAATAGTAGACCCTTCAAGAGTAAGAGGGAAGATGGGGCTCCCACTACCAATTGATGCCAAGCCAAGCAAATTCTTTGCTGTGTGGTTGAGGTCTAAACGTCATTCAGTCTGTGTGTGGAGTGGTGAGATGTCTCTGCCTCTATCTTCACAAAGGTTATAGGTTACCAGAAGTCTAATCCAAACTACAATTGAGAAAAACTCTGGGAAGTAGATTTGACAAAAACTGCATAAGCAACTTACATATGAGCCTGTTTTAAAATAATAAAAAACCCCTCAATGTTCGTTTTTCTTGCAATTTCATTATTTTTTTTTAAATGAACATTTTTCAGGGCATGAGTGGATATTTTTTTAAGAAAAACTGTCTAAGATTAAAAGGAAAAAATAGCCAAACAAATGTGCATGAAATTATTTTGCATTCTACCAATCACTCTCACTGAAATCATTTATTACAATCACATTATAAAACCTCTTCAGTGGTTTCTAGATTTTCTTTGAAACTACAGAATTTTGTTTCTCCAAGTCATGGGACGCTGCCATCTACAGCTATTTCTCCAGTATCCACTGAATTAATATAAAGGCTCTGAGCTTAAAATGAGAACTAATCAGAAACATCCAAATGCTCTGTGGACTTACAGGCCACATATTGCACAAATTTCCTGTTCTTTTCTTCATCTCACATGTGCTGTCTCTATTGACTTTACAATTTAACAAGATTTAATATAACTTTATTATACTAATATAATAAAGATCACAGAATATATAGAAGATGGAACATTTTAATTTTGATTTTAGCTGGAACTTTTAAATGGCCTCACCTTATTCTGTGTGATGCAGTGGATGGCTCTGCTGTGGGCATCAGGCAGCTCTGCGGCAACTGTGCATTTGTTCATGTCAAATATCTGAATGGACCGGTCAGAACTACATGTCAGGACAATGTCTGAAACAGCTGTTAAGAGACTTTATGACATTCAGTGCACATTTCTTGAGATCAGAGACCCTAAATAAAATATCATAGAGAATATTTAATCAGTAATTTTGATGTGTGTGCAAAGCTGAGACAGTAGCTGAATATATCAGTTTGACACACAGATAATTGTAAATTTATCCAGAAAATCTAGATTTCAAATATGTAAAAATATACATCTTTATTTAATTTACACTGTACATACATTTTCTATTTGGCTGTGGAAAGCACAGTGGTGCAACTCACTTGATGACAGGATCTCAGTCATTTCAACACAATTCAGTTCAGTACATTTATTGGAAAGTAAATGCATTGTAAACCCTAACAAGGGGCTGGAATGCAGACATTCCTGAAAAATTAAAGACACCTAAATGATTTACAGGTAAAATCAGCAGTGGAAGCCCTGAAGCAACATGTGAAGATTTTATGAAGCACAGACTGATTGCTGTGGTTTACATGGAAGTTTTCCAACCAGATGCTCTGAGTATAATGGATGGGTTCTCTTTGTCAGCATCAGTGCAATCTCCACTGTACCAACCCCCAACAACAACAACAACAACAGCAACAACAACAACTTTGGCAAAGGATACAAGAGAAGAAATCATTGACTGCAGACAAGGCCGTGATGTCTTTGGCTGATGTCGTTGTAATTCTTCTTGCCAATTTGATGACACTCTGCTGCTGATATCTAAAATTTATAAAGAGAATTGCGTACTTTTCTAAACCAACAAAGCCAAGCAAATGAACAAATTTTAAGATATAGTTCATTGTTCAGCTGTCTTGACTGACTGATGACAGTTTAAACGTTTCCATTCACAAAATGCATCACTGAAATAATTAGAGGAAAAGCATGAATAAGCAACATGCTAAAAGAGGGTATGGAGGCCCTTAATTGTAATTTTCCTTTCCTGCAGCACAAGTCCTGACAGCTTACAGTACACAGTCAAGCAGTTTTGGTGGTAATGAGTGTCAGCAGTGTCTGCAGTAGCAGCTAAATAAAGCCAGGCCCCCATCAATTCAGAAAGCGAGCTGGTTTAACAAAGGCTGCTTTCTAAACTGTTTGCATAAGTTTCAAAACAGAGTATTGTATATGCTTCTTTTTACCTGAATTGCAACATTGTTTCAACATTTTTCATCATTGGAGGTCATTATTTCAAGCCGACTTAATGAAGGTAAAAAATAGGAAATCATTGTACTGAAAATCCTCCGTCTAGCATGCAAGTATTAATATCTTTAATATGGGTTTCTTAACCTTACTACTTAGAGACCAACAAGGTAGTAGTGTAAAGAAAAGAAAAGAAAAGAAAAGAAAAGATAAGATAAGATAAGATAAGATAAGATAAGATAAGATAAGATAAGATAAGATAAGAAAAGAAAAGAAAAGATAAGATAAGATAAGATAAGATAAGATAAGATAAGATAAGATAGTACTTTATTTATCCCCTTCTGTCTAAATTGTTGTTGTGCAGCTTGGAGGTTTCCAATGAAGGGCATATAGTATATTATTTTAGGGATTAAATATTATAATTAAATCATATTTTTTCACATTATATTCACAATGCTTGTACAGTCCAAGACTACATTTGGAGATCAGGTAGTACAATGCACAAGTACGATGTCAATACAATTAATAAACATTAAAGTTAGATTTGAAGCCTTCCAAGTTATGCTTTTTTTTATTTCTTATTGTTACACTGTCACATTGGCCAGTATCTTCAGCTGTGTAAAAAAAACAACTCAGCTTGACATCAAAAGAAAAACATTTGCCCAATCTCTACTACTCTAAGTGTTCTTTACATTGCAGATTATAATATCCTTTTATATTGGAATCATAAATTACATATGAACAAGTAAAACAATACAAAATGGACCTGCTGAACTGTTTGAATCTCTGTATATATGATTAGTTGTAATTACCTTTTGATGTCATCACGTGTGCTGTCCACATTATACAGGTACAGGTACAGACAGGGTCCAGATGCCAGAAGTATAAATTTGTCAAGGTAATAAAACTGAGCACCTCTAATGGGTTTGGAAAACACGCTGTCGCCCTAACAGAAGTAAGATAAAAACAAAAATGATGGTAGTATTTTTAAAGGCATTTGTGAAGTAAGAAAATATTACTAAAATCCCTTTGCTCCATCAACATTCTCCATTTTCCCTGAATGTGATTAAAAGCAACATACATTTTTAGCTTAATTCTTGCAAAATATTTTATACTACTATGGCTTTTTGCTCAATATGATACATTCAAAATTCAAAATGTGAAACACAATTTGCTTATACAGTGTTTTATATGTAACTATATACACACAGTATTTGCAGTGTTACCCCATTAATCCAAATCAGAATACTTTACTGATCCCTGAAATGATGTAAATTGTAGCCTATATTAAACTAGAGCAATAAACTTGTGTATTTAACTTGTTGGTAATCCGGGTACTTGTGGGCAACTACGTAGATCATGTAAAGTTTAAATGTTTTCTCGGTTCAGATATCCCTGACACTTTAACAACCAAGTCCTCCATGATTTGTTTCTTCAAAGTTAAGGCTGTAAACCATTTTCATCAGAAACTCTCTGAATGGGAATGGGATATGTATGTGTAAAAACTTCTAAATGACAGAAATTTTGTGTAGTTATTTGAGGTTATTTCTTTCTACAGTTTTCAAGTATAACTGTGCACAGCTATTTGTAATTCTGGCTCACCCCAACATAGCTCTTGTCCCTTAAAAGACTTCTATTTGTTGCCAAGTTGTTTCACAAGAACACCAAGCAGTCAAAGGCTGTAGACCCAGCCAAACTCAAAACAATCTCACTGAGTGAGGCAAAGCAGGGATGGTTAGCATCAGCTGTGGGGAGACCCTAGATTTTGAGGACAGACCTTTGTTTTTACTTGGCATCGTAAAGTGGACACATTTCTGACTGTCCTATTAAATGTGATACCCAGTAAAGTAAAGAGGGTCTGCATACGATCAGAGTTTTGGATGCTGTGAGGCCAGCAAATGCTTTGAATGACAAAGTTACTATTGCTGAGCCAAGAAACACAGCATTTCAACATACTAATAATTTGGTTTTGTTATTTTTAAAAATTAGTTAGTGATTCTTATTAGAGAAGAAGAAGAGAAGGGTGAATTAAACAAGTTTTATACCAATATGTCAAAGATACATTTTAAACATTAAGCAGAAATTCACCTGTAGAAACTCTAAAGGTGTGCTGTGACTGAGCTTCTAGCACATTACAAACAAAACAAAAAGTAACTTTTATCAAAGTATGTCTTACCTGTATTAATGATGAAGTATACACTTTTCATTTCAATGTAGCACACATCTCTTAACACAATATGCAACATTATCACAGAATCCAAATCGGAGACAAGAACAACAAAGATGACACAACATGAGCCAAAACATTGTGGCTACAGTACCAACCACACTGAATGGTTGAAAAACGGTAGGGATCTTCCAGCAATCACAGCGCCCTTTGAAGATTCGAGTGGGAATTAAAAGAAAAAAAATGTGTACAGCATGTGTCTGTAGCTACTTTGTTTTACTTCTAAACCAATTTGAGTTTTCAGGCCTTCAGAGTGAGGACATTTTTGCAATGTGAGGTCACTCTGGCTGGTCCTCATTTCAGAATTTTTTTGGGTTAGTCTTGGAGAATGAGAGAGTGAAGGTTTCACGAAGGCTTAAGGTTGGCCATGTGCTAGTGGTGGTTAGATTAGATTGACGGGGAATAAAAAAGTCTGTATATGTGTGGGACATTTACCTTGATAATGGCAGGCTCTGAACTTGAATGTGTCCAGATTCGTAGGGAGAGGTCTTCTGACGCACTCAGCCAGCACTGTCTACTGAGGCTCCAGCTCACACTGCTCACTGACTTGTCATGACCTACATGCAAAGTCGGAAGTAACCTGGTAATACAGTTTGTGGCTGCAGCATTTACTTTTATGGTACTGTTGAGAGAGCCAGGCAGATTGAAGAGAAGAGGCTCATGGTGACCTAAACGTCACCTCAACTTCTGTCCTTTTATCACTGCTGCCCCCCTGTGGAGGCTGTGAACATTTGAGTCATCAAGTGCAAAACAAAACCTCTACTTTATCTTTGCCTGTCAGACTTTACTTTTCTGCCAGGGATCACTGGTATACCTCTGACCAACACTTCAGTCTTTTACAATGTGTAGAAAAACACGAAATTACATTTGTTAAAACCTCAACAAAGACTGTGCCTCTTTTATCTTTCTTCCTGCACATCTAAGGTTTTACTCTAAAACCACATATGACAAATTCTTGCCCTGGAAAATATTCAAAAGGAGTTCTCTTATCTGTTAAAAGACAACTTTTTATCTACAATTTTGACAGTGATAGCTGTGTAATATCTGAAGCCATGGATCCAGTTCTCATCCAAGTAAATGCACTCAATCAGAAGAGGCCAAATAAGGCAGTACTAAATCCAGTCAGATAATAACCTTCTTAATATTAACATCATCCTTATCTCTCGAAAACATCATGCGTTAATTCTTAACCTTTAGTAACTGTCAATTAATAAAACTAAATCTAAATATTATAAAAATAAAATTAATCATATTTATACACAGCAGAGATTTACATGGTATTAACACTAGTGCTCATTTCACGTACCTATGTACACAGTTGGGTTGCCAGTAAGGCAAGACTTGTACAGCAACACTGAGCTGTCGCCAAGACCACACAGGATTTGTTTTCCATCACCTAGGAGGGAATAAGGAAACACTGAATTTTTTATGGGTTTTTTCAGTGAAAAGCTGATTTATCGTGACCAAAAAGATGAAGGCAGTTTTAAACAATATAATGATGTGTTAGGTCTGAACCAAGATTGTTCTTTCTAAAACAAAACTCCAGCCCCAATGTAACTGTTTGTAATATATTACCCATCATATTTCTTAAAATGGGCAACACTGGATGCAGTATTTCAGAAGGTGTCTATTTTATTGCTCAATCTTGTTTTCTATGATACGTTTATAGCAGTGTAACCAAAAATTAGAAGTGTTGTCAGGATATATGTTATAATATAGTTGCCACAATGAATAGTAATATTGTACAGGAGCATTCACTGAATGTATAACGTTTTTCTGTTTGCTGAGCAACACTTCAAACTTCATTAGTGCTGATAATATAATATGAATTCAGGCTCCACTCGGTCTATCCAATTCAGATAAGTGTATTCTTTCATTCAGTGTCTGCATGTTTTAGCATTATAGGTTATTTTTGTATGACCCTAACACAGAACCATGGGATAGATCTATATGTGCAACCAAAGACTCACACATACTTTATGTTCTTCAAACTTTACACAGAACTAACAACAATTGAGCCAGGCCTAGAGACAGATCGAAGATTTCTTGCACATGCAAAGAGCAGTTTCAATGACATTTGCTGCCATTTCAACTCAGTGTCCACCAGACCATCTCCATTAGTGTTCGGTAAATGCATGGTCTCTAATGCTCACTGTAAAATCCCAGATCATACCTCCAGTCTCTGCTGACTCCAACTTTATTTTTAACTTATCACTTTTTAATTTGTAATTTCATTAGTAATTTTAAACACAACTATAATGTAATGTTATAACAGTAAAACTGATTAAATATTTGCTTGGCAAAAAGAAAGTGAGGTTAAACTGACTCACCTGAATACTGAAGGCATGAGACTTGTTTGTTGACAACGCTGAGATCAATGCATGGAATAGTTGGTGGCGCACTGTCTAATGGGTAATCTCTGAGGAATAAACTTCTAAACAACAAAACATGCATTATTTTTTGTGAAAAGGAAACTTTCTTAACACTGACTTTTAAAGGAAAGAAACACAAACTGCTTACGTATTTTTGCTGGCTCTTTTAGAGGAAGAATTCTTCTCAACATTTGTTTTGGGTGAAAACATGATCCTTCTAAAAGTTGACACAAACAGAAACAAAGCAAAAACTCCTGTAATGTTTCATGTGTCAATTTATTTGGTTCACCAAACCTCATTTCAGCTGTATTTGATAAGGCTGTTGGTTTTATAGTGTTATGGGAGAGTGTTAAGTGCCCTATAAAAGCTAAGTGCTCATTTTTGTGGATATCTCTTATTCAATCTAAACAGTTTTTAGTAACATGTGTAATACATATTAAAAGGTCCTTTAAATTTGCTTTTTGCTCAATTTTTGCACAATCTCTGACAAAAAAGTTGCTCTGGTAACATACCTTGGGGCAGTGGTGTATCCAGATGATTTAACTTTTGAGTGGAAAACCAGAGGCTGTTCTTTTATACCACCTTTGCACAAAAGATAAGATGATCAAGACATGGAGTGACAAGAAGACTATAAGGATGTTTATAATCCACAGTATGCATGTACATACCAAAGAGTAAATCTACCCAAGAGAACCTATTTTCAAATAAGTACATGTTACAATTGTAAAATTAGTAAAAGGTCTAAAAAGAAAAACCTGTTCATTCTTTCCATAATTGCAATAGAACTAATCAATATACTGAAGTGGTTTTCAGGAGTTATACTAGAACAGCTGGATTTAGGACTATTGGGTGATCACACTGTGCTGTAACCATTAAGTGCATCAGCCCCAAAGTGTGGGATGGTTCATACTGCTCCCTGTTCGCTGTCAGTGCCTCTACTATATTACAATGAGCTCACTTTTTCCACAGCCATTAAAATGTGTGAGGCTTTCCAAAAACTGTTCTCCTGTCAAACACAGGCAAAGTAAGAAAAAGTCACATAATCTGAGCAGCAATTTAGGACCTAAGTTGCATCAGAAATACTGTTTGATTTGCAGCCTTAATTGCAATGCAACACAAGCTTATCAGCATCTAATCAACATTAATTAACAAATTAATCTAGATCATTAACAAAACTGCAAACTAATAAGTGGCAAGACAACTGCATGAGTTCTGAAGTCTTTCAATACATATGTTATCCTGCCTTACTGTCTGCACACAGTGAGCAGCATGCTGCTGTGTGCAGCTTTTTCTCTCATTCATTTCAATGGAGAAAGCAGTCAAACCCATATCTGTTTGAGCTTCCACTGTGTCAACATAGTTTTACCTACAAACTTCATTAAAGTTTTAAAAGAGTCAAGAGACTTTGATCTTTAAGTCTTGTAATTTCATGTTTTTGCTATCTTGTAGCGTTTTTGAGTTATCACAGTTTTGGTTTGAGAGTTTTCTCAGCCCTTTCTCAGCTTTTATACTGTGTTTGTATTGGAGACTGCTCTCCTGCTCAGAGTGAGGTCACATGACCTGCAGTGCAGAGAGAGAGGAGGGGGGAGGGGGGAGAGTGCAGAGAGAGGAGAAGGAAGAGAAACATTTTTAGAAAACCTCCTGAAAAGTACCAAACAAACAAACAAAATATGATTTTCTTGAAGGTTTTTTCATGCTTTTTCATTCGGCATAGGTTAGAAGCCATCAGACTTATACTTTAGATAATGATCCTGAACATTTGAATCAGGTGTGTTGAAAGAGGGATACATCTAAAACATGCAGGATAGCGGCCCTCGAGGACCAGAATTCCCCACCCCTGCTTTAGACTGTGGCGGGCCCACAATGACAGGAGTGCCTTTTTTCCCCCATTCATTTCTATGGAGCTGAAGAGGAGGACCCAGAGGAGCACTCCAACTTTCAGGGCTTATAAAATCCAAACGATTCGAGTGATTAAAAATCCCCGAAGTCAATTTGGTCAGCACTGTGTCCTCTGTCGTCTGGCTGCAGAGGGCGCATCATATCATCTCAAAGAGATGTAATAAGAAAGAAAAAGAAAGAAACAGTACAGATACAATAGAGCCCTTGCCCCTGGGGCTACTACTCAATTCCCCTATTCCCACATCTTTCATAAAAATTTGAGTTTTCTTTAATAAAAGTAATATTCTTATTTCAATCCTATTTACCTTCTTTGATTGTTATTTTTTCCATGAAAAAGGCTGCCTCTACTAGGTGTTCACAAAGCAAATGAGCTAAGGTTCTATTAGACAAAGTTTTTCACTTTGATCAAAGTGGTACTGGATCTTCAGGGATTGGGAAACAAAGGCATCCATTTCTCTACTGTGTTGTGTGAGAGGTAGGTAACTGGAAATAGCTTTTGATCCAGAACACATTATATGTAGAAACCTAAGCACTTCAGGCCAGAGATCTAATTACCTGTCAACGCAATCACTTGGCATTACTCAGACACCCTATTGGCCCCCTGCTGATATATAATGGTCATTTAGTTTTACGGGGCAGTAAAAATCTCATTTAAGCTGACTTTACAGTAGACACTAGTTGAAGCAAAGTGAGAATTTTAGACAAATTTCCAAGTCAAGTCATATCTATGCAAAATCACAGCAGATTTTTTTGAAAATAAACTGCTAAGTCTTGTTTTTAGTTTGAGAACAGTATGGCAAAGGTCAGACCTCCCTCTGAGTAAGCTGTTGAATGTGGGCCAAGAAAAACACAGAATAATTCAAGCTTCAATACATGTATAAATCATGGTGGGTATGTATACATAAACTGCAAAAACTGAAATCATAGCAAGTTTTAAAAAACTTGTTTCCAGAAATGTAGACACATTTTTAGTAAAGCATTAGGCAAGCATTTTTTGCTAAAGGAAATATGTCTGATTTTAAGGAAATTATTTCTAGCTCCTTCTAAGTGTTTAACGCCACTTTCAAGCTGTATTTAACCAGTAACAAGGTAAAGTAAGAGATTACAATTTGTTGTAGCAAAGGCACAAGATTGTTTTGCTTATTTTAAGACAGGGATATTCTTAAAGCAATACTTATTTTACACTTTTCTTTTTTTCAGTCTTCAAATGCTCCTAATAAGTGTAAGGCATTAAAATGTAAAAGAATAGTTGTTCATGTTCAAATTTTTACTAAGTGCTGTGCCATATGCCAGAAAGGTAAGTATTGCTTTAAAACAAGAATTATAAGAAATGACAATAACAGGGTTTTTTTATGTTGTTATTTCACAACATTACAGCTGCAGCTTGACCTGCAAAACCAAGTGTGTCCGATGCCTTTCCTTTGATGTTGTGGGGACAGCACAAAACAAAAAGTGTATCTTGTTTTAAAAAATAGTTTTCTATCCAGGCCGACTTATTTCTAGAATTTACAATCTTATTTCAAGATTTCTTGTCAAGTCAAGTTAACTTGCTGCATGGACAGATAATTTCACTAGTTTCAAGTAATTGCTTCACTAATCTGTGAAAAGTGGAGCACAAAGTAGTTGGAAGAAGTGAGAGCAGATGTAAAAATGTATTAGATGCACAGTAAGATAAGACTAACAGAATTTCAGAGGCATTTATACCTGGTATTGATGTGAAGTGCATCTGATCAATGGGTCTTTATATATTTTACCATGTAATAAAATGTTCTCAGTTGTGCCCACACTGGGATAAGATCACACTGTGAAATAAGTAGGAGGGGATGGCAGACTTGCAAACAGACATACCACATCCCAGGTCCAAGGAAGCAGTAGTGCTGTACTGCTGCTGTACTTTAGTACTAGGTGTAAATGGGGTAAAATGTGTAGAAATAGTATACAATAGTAACACTATATAATAGTAACACCTCAAGCATATGCTAACCATGTGAACATACGTAAATCACGCTGAAAGGAAATGTGCAAAGAGGGCAAATAACACACTGTTTCGCTACGCAAATACAATATTAACCACAAAATTAAACAGAGTTGGACTTGTATTAGGTGCACATAACAAAAAAAAAAGCTCTGTAAAGCAGCTGCTGTAAATGGCGCCCAGTTGTACTTGAGTAATAGCTAGAAGTATAAAAAGTTTTGCTCCTTTATTCAGACAAAATTAATCAAGGCCTCGTGCTTCCCTGTGTCTCCAAGATTGCTTCCCCATCTCACTGTACTCAAATTCAGCAAATGAGCTGGGAAAAAATGAAATTGACATGGATGGTCAAGCTCTGCATCATGATGTAAGATGATGTCTTGTAGCAGTGATTCAGTTGATATTGTTAAGGACTACTCGGTATTATGATGCAAATTCAGCCTGTCCCTTTCTCATGGAATAATTGTTTTTTAATAAACTGCTACCAATTAAGCCACCATTCTACATCATATTGAATGCTCCTGACAAAGACATGCTAATAAATCAATTTAATCTAAAATTTTGTTTACACCTTTTACGGATTTGATCATTTTCTGTGGAATAGTAAGATTTAAATTGAGTTCTGAAGGTACAATCAAGGTTATTCAATGCTAACTGGTATTTATGTCGTCCTATAAAGACTGATTGATTGATAACTTGATCTAGGCAACAAGATCCAGGAGTTACAGTAACTTCATGCAAAAAGCAATAGTGTCAACGAAATGCCCTGTTTAACTTCCTGGTGATATGACAACAGACATCTAATCTACAGTCTCAGCTCTCCTGAAAAAGCTCCTCCAGACATATAGAGGGCTTATAATGGAAGAAGATTTTCCTTTCCAGGAGTCTCAGGTTTATGGTGTAATTTGGGTACAGTTCTGCAGATATCTTTAAGAATACAAAGATGCACTGGGGCAGCATGGTGTGTTAATGTGTAAATGTTTATGGTTGTTGGTTTGACATTGCAGTCACACAGCACCTCAAGACTCCACAGAAGATCCCCTACATCGTCTGGTAAATCTCTTTGCTCCTGCTGTGGGGAGTCCAGCTAATACTAGCTTCCTCAGCACTTACTCACTGTAAGAGCAACATGTAAACCTCACTATACTGTAGGTCTCCAGCTGAATAGTTTCAAGCTGTCAGGTCCTAATGATACACCAATGAAACATAAACAGCCTCACTTTACCTATGAATCCACTACCGCAAGAAGCAACCCTACAACAGACTACAGAATTTATCAGTCAAAATGTGCTGCACTCTTACAGATGCATAATTTGAAGTCTTTATGTGGAAAACAAACTGAAGAGTGAGTGAAAATGAATACCGTATCAGCACCCACCACGATGCATAGGATGGAATGGTTTTTTTCTACTATATTTACAGATAATAAGGATGTTCTCAGTCGTTTTACTAGCCAAACAGACTTTCTATAAACCTACAAGTATACTTTAAGAGAAGCGCCTGTGCAAAACAGACAATGCGCCAGTCATGGAGTGAGCTATAAATTGGGCAATACTTTTAATACCTAGAGTCATGAAACAGCAGTAGCTTACTTTTTATTTTATAAGCATGAGTGTAAGAGAGAGCTGAGTGGGTGTTTAGACGACAACAGGGTGCTGACCTTTCTTTTTAGGATGATTAGGTTCCTTCCTCTTTAGCTCAGCATTCAGAGGAGATTCAAGCAGCAGAGGAGAACTGAAAACAAGGGAGGGGGTCAAATGGGGGAAAAGAGTTACTGGAAATGAAGGAGAACAGCATTTTCCACAGTTGTGGATTTTTAGGCCCTCTAATTCTCACTACAATGATATTGGTGACTCATGAAAAACCAGATGGCATGAATGGCTGTAATAGAGCAAGTTAATATGGAAATGCCAGAGTCAGAAGGAGTTAAAGGCAGGAGGCCAACAGCAAAGCAGACTACACATGTTGTATTGCTGGTGAGGTCAGATGACCAGTATCAAGTAACAAGAGTCTATAACTACATTGTTTTTGCAAGTTGTAACAAGCTGACATAATTATGCTTTAGCTCATAAATTGCAAATTTGTTAAAGGAAAAAAACACATTATGTTGATGAAATTAGCACTTATTGGTACTGCTGGACTTAGCTAAATAATCATTTATGGAGGTACAAGTAATACTTGATGAAATCCTGTTTCTTCCCCAGAGGGTAATTTAAAAAAATAAAAGACTATTGGTATTTATACCACAATGTTAATATGTGTAGTAAAAGCATTAACAATTAAGAGGTATATCCAATACAGACAGTTTTATGACTGTACTCTGGCACATTTAAAAGTTTAGACATATAAAAAATATTCACAGAGTTAAGTCATTCACTCAGCAGAGCAGTTTTGAGGGTTCAACAAAATGATTTTGTGAACTACAGAACAATTTTCTCTCTTTTGTGTCGCTTGTACACTGTTTCCATATGTGATGGACTATTGCTACTGAATAAATAAATGATAAAATAACAGAATAATTCTTAAAATAGCATCATGCTGTATTTACAAGGTGCTTCTTTAATAGGTTAAAGGGTTTCCACACACTTTTTCTATAAGGCTGACATGTCTTTGAGCAAGATATTGGCTTTCAACAAATGGAACTAATTTGTTACTTGATTATTTCTCTCTACAATGAACATATTTGTCACCCTTAAAGATCAAAGTACTGCAGCCTCAGCAGATACTGTATGTTCCATTTATTCCAGGTTTACCTTGGGAACACTGAAAATCCTGCACCAGGAGCCCAGATCTCCTCCATGTCCCAGAGCTGCAACTCCAACAGGGCCACACATGGAGTAAACAAAGAGCTCACTAAAACCTCCATCTGTGAGACAAAAAAATACAAAGAAAGTCAAAAAACAATAAACAAAAAAGTATAATTATTAGCATCAGTCAAGAATTTTTTTTATCTTTTTTTTTTTTTTAAGAAAATGAAAAAAATGCTCATGAATGATATTTAGGAAAATAGAAACTACCGCAGATCAGGATTTTATAATTTTATTACATACATCTCTGTTGGAACAGAAAAATACTGCATTCTTGTGAAGTGGATTATCAAAGTAGAAAATGCTAAATTGTAGTATTGTAAAATTACTTAAGTGTATGCTGTATGACACTTAAACTAACTATGTAAGGAGAAAAAATGATATCTTATTGATTAGAAGCATAATAAGCCTATACTTTATCACACCCCAACTGAACTACTAAAATCAAGTTGGAAGGGGAATTCATTGCCATCTTGTGCATCAAGATTTTATTGGAAATACTCACAGAGTTTTTGCGCCCTGGAGAGACTGACCATGACCCAGCCATGGTGATGCTCAGGTTGGGATAATCTTAAAGAATGAACATAAACGATGTCATGGTTTGGCCGCATCCAATTTCCAACATATATATGTATGATCGGCATTGTAAAAATGAATGTGAGCAAACATATACTATAGATATTAGGTTTTTGTCATCTCACTGCCTTAAAATATCTCACTATCAGAATCACTCAAGAGATTTTTTTTTTTTACCAGGGTGAAGGTTGTTGCTGTACTGAACCAAGAAACTAAAAAAACAATTGTAGCTGTCACATGAAAATGTGTTGTCTTTCAGCATATATGTAATGTATAAATGTTGAAGAAAATGATTCAGCTACTTGACTATGTAAGTATTGTGTTCATGTAACCTGGTTGTCACGGTAACAGCGTGTGGAAGTACCTAGTACCTATACACAACAAAAGAAGGCTTCACATGAAAAGTGTGTACTCTGTTACACCTCCTATATTTCTGGTCAGAAGGTACACCTGGTGTGCTGTTCATGTTATTTTGCATTAATGTCTTTATGGTTGTCATTCATTGTTACTGAATATGTGCTTGTTTTTTAATATTAACAGTTTTTCACGGTGTTTGCTGTCTGAAAACGGCTGCTGCATAAAACGCTAGTTAAACATCAGTTGGAGTGTCCACCATCTGCACCAGAAGGAAAACGCTGTTGGAGTGGCTTTGTATTTTCCTGGATTTGAGTATTCTTAACAAGTATCTAAGAAAGGTTTTGCCATTGCAGTAATGTGTGATTGATTGACTTTACGGTAATCCATATCTAAAGTTGTGTCTGAAGATGTACAGTAGTATGCAGCATATTTGTGTGTTAATGTAAGTAAAATGCACCAAAGTCAGCAACAGCTTCAATAACAGCTTCACTAAGGCAGAAACACATCTACAGTGTTACTTAATACTCTATACACACCAAGCAGAAACATGTATTACATATGGGCACAGTATTGGCACAACTGGCTAATTTGTGCTTTTATGTTTAAGTAAGACACTTTATTGTCTTTTGTAGAAAGTCATTTCATTCTCCCAGTTTGCTATCAATGGCTGTGTTTCTTTGAAAAAGATGTTGCACAAATCACACCACTAGCAGCTGACCTTTGAAATATAGTGCTGTGAGGAGTTCTGAAGTAGCCAGATCCACTACATACAGGCCATCAGAGCTTCCAATACAAAACCAGCTGCTGTCCCTGCAGGGGCCCACACAGAAACATATGGAAAAACAGTGTTACAGGATTTCCCTTAAAAGCATTTTTTCAGATCATTTGGGGAAAGACAACGAAACCACATACTAAAGAAAAACATACTAAAGTGATGGAGTGGCAAGGCATGCTCAACATAAGACTAAAGGTTTTTATTCAAGTTTCCTTTGACTTCATGTAGTCTAAACTATATACACCCAGCAAAATGGAAACTGCCACATAGACTAGAAAGGAGCGTTGCTATTTTATGCACTTCCTTGTTTGAGCTACATGCTGAGGTTATAATATTGTGGACGATTTATGTTAGACAAGTTTTACATTTCAGTGCATCATTATTTTCACGCTGCGAATGGGCTTCTGTACAGGATGGAGACAATTACAGCCATTACCTGTGGAATTTTAATGTGATTTTTGTATCGTTGGAATTGGGCTGAAGGTGTATGCTTTTGGGGAAAAAAAAATTCATTGCTGTATGCCACTTTTTTTCAATCTCATAATGGTCTGTATTATAGTCTACATTTTAAATTCAACATATTAACAGTAGCAACACATACAGTTGTGCTCATAAGTTTACATACCCTGGCAGAATTTGCGATTTTTTTGGCCATTTTGATCAGGGTCATTTGGGTAGTTTCTGTTGTGATTGTGATTCAAAAAGAGTACGCAGTTGTTTGACAATAAATGGCTTCATCCAACCACTAACCATGAGTGAAAAAAGTTTTTTCTCTCATCATTGACATTCTCTGAAAAATGGCCAAAAAAATCACAAATTCTGCCAGGGTATGTAAACTTATGAACACAACTGTATCATTGCATTGCAGACACAGATGGAATGTAATTTAATGCTAAAATGCACTTCTACATAGAAATCCTTGTTTTAAAACTATTGAACAAAGTATCATAACCCTTTTTACTACTTGGGCATATTCACACTATCATGCACTGGCGCTACTGCTTATTATCACACTTTAACAATACAAAAAACAGGTTGTTTTTTGGGGCGTGAAGCAAGAAGCTCATCCAATTGCATATTTGTCTTATAAGACACTTGGTCAAAAACCATTATTTCCTGAAGACCATCAAGCATAAGCCTGTAAAACAGTGGTTACAGCGAGACTTCATGCATTAGATTCTGTTTGAGGCTAAGAGTAAAGGTGGTGTAGATACTGCTCTGAGATCACATGCTTTCCTTAGAGCAATAAGGAATCAACATCTATTTCATTCCAGTGGTCCACAAAATACAAAGAGAGTTATGTCTGTGCTTTTGAAGAGCCTGCTTCCTGTCATAACATCAAACTGTTTTAACTGTCTGAAACGGTTTATGCTACAAAACTGCAGTTTACTGTGATGTGTGAAGTTTCCTGTAATGTTTTCTGTGACCGTACGGACACATGCAGAATTAGCCCATAAAGACGTGGCATTTAGTTCAGTTTTTTTCCAGACCTTTTGTGACAGTATGACATGTATATAGCATTAAGGGCAGAACTATTCAGCTATTCTTTTTTCTGTTAAACTGTGTTTAAATTGCTTTTGTAATATTTTCCTGGATCCCATACAGTTTGCACTTTGTGGAAATATGAAGAAAATTAAGCCCATGAGAATAATCGCCGTGCTGAAAGTATCATGACTTGCTTCAACATTGAGATTCTCTGTCACAAATGAAGAAAACCAGTTCTTCCTTGTGGTAAAGTCAAATAACAAGGACCATTAATCCATTTGAATCACTTGAGAGTAAGTGAGTGAGACTGGTCTCTACATTGACATTATGAAGTTCAACTTGGACCTTGTGATTTACTGTGACTAATGAATGAAGTAAAGCACAGTTATAATAAATAATATGATTACTGACCTCAACCAACTACAATGAAATGCTCATAGAACATTAAAAACATGTGTCCTTTGGGATTAGGTGATCACTTCTGCACCTACTCCAGCTAAATTGTATTGACTTACTTTTTTTGGTCAGTATTGGTGTCTGTAAAGGGGCTACATTCAGCCATTTTGAGGATAGGTTTTGAAGTCTCCACTTTATTCACAGCTATTTGTTCAGCAATCTCTGAAAAATATATCCAAAAAGTAATCTCAGTAAATAAATCAATGAGTAAAATATGAAAGAAAGAGATATTAGGGTTAAATGGGCATTTAATCAAGAACACTCACCCTTTGTGTCTGTGACATCGCCTGCTTTGTGGCTCTCAGTGTCTTGGTGCATCTGATATCTTTTTTCCATCTTCTGAAGGTTCATTTTTGTCATCAACTGACACTTGTGATCATCACTGAGAGAAAAGCACCACACCTAGAACAAACAGGCATCATAAAGCATGTGGAATTTTGCTCTCTGGTGGGGATTTGAAGCTTTGAAGCTCTGTGTGTCTCAGTCACTCACCTGTCCATCAGCAGAGCCAGTGACAAGGTGCCTGTCTGCCTCCAGGAACAACACACTAAGCAGTGGAGATGCTAAGGAATTCAAGAATTTATTTTCAATCATTTTGACAGCTGTCACTAACAAAACATGCAATTTAATGTTTACTAGTTTTTAAAAAATGTTCATAAGTCTTACCAGTGTTTGAAATTTAAAATACTTCAGACTTATATTTGAACACTGACAGTTAATTTATATACTAACAGATCCTACATTTAAATAGATTCTCCTGATACTTGTAAATTGATCTCTTCTGGGAGGATCCAGGCCTTTCTTTGGGCGCCATGCTTAGACATGATTTAAAATAGTAATATCATACCTGAAAGCACGAACGAATGGTAGAAAATAGCTTCAGTCTTTAAATCCCAAACCTGAAAAGAGACGAGGCAAATCACTACAAACTCAAGTACAGTGTGTGTAATATTTGTTTGATTATCTACCTCTTAACAAATACCCACCATTGTCACTAAATCAAAAGTGTGAATCTTACATGAATACCTTAAAAGTGCGGTCCTCTGATGTACTGACAAGAATATCTTCATTCCATGGACAGAACTCTGCTGAGGTTAAAGGACCAAGGTGGCCAGTCAAGGTAGAGATCACTTCCTGTTTCTGATGTGGACAAACAACAATGAAACTTTAAAATGCCTTGACTATGTACAGTTCAAAACTGTTCAAATAATGTCTAACGCAGAGATTAAGTTACTGCTGGGTAATATTCAGAAAATGTTTTGTGAAAGAGAGGGAGGTTACGATTTAAGGGGAAAGTTAAATTTAGAGATTCATAAAGTGCCCACTACATTCAAAAGGTTCTGCATTACTATCTGAGGAGTAAAACTGTGGAATAAATTGAGTGTAGAGATATAACAAATATCAAATGTAATTCAGTTTAAAAAAAGATATAAAGAATTGATTCTTGTGAGGTACAGTATTTAATGACTATGAGGGTTTGTTTGTTTTGTGCATAATGTTACATTGATAAATATATTGTAAAAATTGTAGAATTGTTGATGTCTGTATGAATGTACTGACATATGAAAACACTGTTGTGTATAATTCAGTTACTGCATTATGTATCAGCTGTGGGTTGATGCTAAATTAAGAAAAAAATAGTTCATTCATGAATTAAGTTTTGACAAAGCTGCATAAGTACATGAGGGGTAGGATTAAATAAGGTTATAATTCTTTCTACTCCTTTTCAACCATGTAAATTCAGACTTGCTCATATCAAAGACAAAGACTGTTGATTTAAATTTTTTTAGTTGTTATTTTGTTTTTTAATTTTCTGTTTGTTTTGTTTTTTTACATGTTCAACAGGAAGATATCAACCAGAAAAACCTAATACATTTCACAGCTTTTAAATCGCAAAGAAACAACATTACACCTCTGTTACCAGAGATATGCTGTGAGGAATATCAAATAAATTCAGTATTTAAGTACAGTATTTGTAATCCATATGACTAATAGGATGTAAAATACTAAGGAAACTCATGAGCACAAATGTACATCAGAAAACTATCAAATGTATTCATCTTGTACCTTTGAGCTGAGAACATATATAGTTGCTCCTGAGCATGCAGCCACTCGTTCATCAGAGAAACAGAAAGCAAGATGAACAACTTCACCCAGTAAAGTCCCAATAACTAATCCAGCTGCAACTTTACCTGCAAACAAACCAGTCAGGTTGATTATATTCAAAACAAAGGAAGTCTATAGCTATAATAGATATGAGTAACATATCTGGTCATTTTTCACTAGATGGCAGACTTGTTAAGGGTTTCACTCACGAAAATATCCCCACTCACACTGCAACATTTATGATGTGTGCAATAAGCTTGATCCAAAACATTAGGGATTGTTATTGATTGTGCAATTCATATTCTAAATAATGTAGCTTGGTTTAATGTGATTTTAACCTAAGGGACAAATTCTTTATTGCAGTTGATACATGCAGTACTATTCCCTTTACCTTCACGTGTTTGCTTCTCACACAATTCAATATCCCAGACGATGATATAATCTGCAGAGGCAGAGCAGAGGAGAGTAGGCCTGCTTCTTCTTCCAAAAGTCATTGCATGGATGTCACTGTGATGACCAGTCAGCTGCAGAGGCTGTGAACAAACATAATGTAATAAATCAACAAATCTAGTCTGTCTGTGGCTCCTGTATCTCAATCAAAATTATTTCATACTTACCTCCAGGAATAAACAAAAAAAGTTGTAATTTAAGAAGCATAAAGACCATACATACGTGTATATGCTTTCTTTTAAAAAAGCCACTGTGGTTTGCATCTACTCACAGCTAGCGAACAATACGGTGTAGTGAGTTAATTCATTACATTCAAGTTTTGTTTCTGCAGACACCTATAAACAAGCTATAACAAACCTTGTGCTGTGCGTCCATATTATTGTTGTAAATCAGCAGTTCCTTGCCATGCACTGGTATGCCACAATACGACTCGCAGCAGGCGAGCTGCTGGTGTGACAGCAGTCTATCACAAGTCAAACTAAGCGTCTCAGTCATCATGTTTACAGACCAAACCACGACACGAGCAGATCCGTATTATGTTGAAGCCAAAGACTTTAACAGTAATCATCCGGGTGAAGTTTTTTAGTACTGTTATTTAGCTGTTTACGCTCGAATAACTTTGAGAGGACAAAGTTTCTTCGACGCAGACATTTTAGTAAATGGACTAGCGTTGTAGGTTGCTAGGACACCATACCAACTTACGGCAGACGTTTCACACACGCGTAATAAATGTAAACTCGGTCACATACACATCCCTGCTTTTCAGTTTTTTTCTTTCACATGTTCTGCATAATAAACATTCCTTGATTCAGAAATGATTGTACACTGGGCGTAAGCAATAATGTAGTGCAAAGTATTTCGAAGTTGGTTTAGAGTTGGACTTCACTCACTAGAGAATGCATTACCTGTTAAACTTGTAGCAAAGGTTAAAGTAGGTTGCGTAAAGCCAAATGAAGCACATAGACTGTACATAGAAATAATACAACATTTCTATATACATTCTATGGTAAAGGATAGTATAATAAAGGTATGAAACCAATGCTTCACTAATGCGCTCACAATGACGTCAGAAACGTGAAACGTGTGAAAAAATTTAAAAACGTTATTTCTCAATAGATAAAATAAGATACATTTGTAAAAGAAAGTCCTCTCTATGCTGTTGAATTTCTGTATGTTACATATTTGTATATAAATGTTTATATTGTTGTCTATAAAGACAAATATCAACAAAAAGCAAAACACTGAAAACACCTTTATTTATTTTGTGTGAGTGTCTTACAGTTTTCAAAAATCAACACAGAAATGATCTTAATGCATTTCAAGATCCGTTTCCCGGATCAGTCTGTTCCTGCTTCTTTTGAGAGGACAGAAAGCAAGTGGAATCAGATCCGTACTTGTAACTTTAACCACAAGATGGCAGTCATTAACATGACCAGTCCACAGAAAAGAAATACTGATTATTGATATTATTATTATTATTATTGATAAATTAATTCATTAATAATACAATCTTGACTAGTCTTTGATTAGTTATTATATATTATTATTATTGTTAATAATCATTATCATGACATAATAAGATTTAAACGGTAACTTGTTACATGCGGATATAGCCTATGCATGTGTGTTTTGTCAGTCATAAGTAATTAATATTTAGCAAAGAAACAGTTTTATAAGCCAAATACAAAGACACCTGTAAAATCTGACCTTATATAAACTCAAAACATCCCTTTGTTGATATTTAATGCAGTAACACTGTTATTAATAGTATTAAAATAATTGTTATTTCAATGATTGTTGTTGTTGTTGTTGTTGTTGTTGTTGTTGCGAGCACCATATGAAAGGTAGTATACAAATTAAAATGCAGTTATTTTGGCTTAAACGATTACTACAAAAGGAAGGACCTCTGTCCTTCGCACAACGCATTAAGTGGATTGGCTAACCTTTAGCCTGTTTGAATGGCTAAAGGTTTATAAAAAGCATGAATGGAGCTAAGCATCCTGGGAAACGTAGTTGTCTTGTTAGCTAGCGGATATGATGCATGTGTTGTGTAGCTGGTAGCTGGGTGTCGTCTGCAGTCTGCTCTGCCGTAGTTGGATGAATCAGTCGACGTTGACAGACCTTGGGATATGACAGTGCTTTTGTAGTGCGGAGCTAACTTTAGCTAGACTGCTAGCTAGCTGCTTGTGAGGTTTTTAAGAATAACCGAAGGAGAGGAATTCCAGTGCCAGGCGGTTTTTGTGAACAAAGTCGTTTTTTTCCCGTTAGTCTTAATATTTTTAAAAGATGACGCCGATAGCGTTAATGTTTTCTGGTAAAGGAAGCTAAATCAACTTAAGCTAAATGACTAGCTAGCGTGTCATCAACTTGTGAATCTCATAACTTAGTCTGTGTGGGCCACAACAAGCTCACTGTTCACTGGGGAGGAGAGCTAGCGGTTATATTAGCCAGGTAGCATAACAACGTGCACTGGAAACCTAAACGAAATTAAAAAAATTGCTAGCATAGAGAAGCTAACCAGCTGGAATTTGTAACATGAAAAAGGCTCAGTCAGACACATTGAATTTTATTCCTCAAAAAGACATCGTATACAACAAACTTCTGCCGTACGCGGACAGACTAGACGATGAATCCAACGATATTTTGAGTAAAATTAAAGGGAATTTGGGCCGAGCTGTGCAGCTCAGAGAGATATGGCCCGGCGTCCTATTTTGGACGAGGAAACTTTCCACGTAAGTAAAACTAATATTTGGTATTCTAATGACACATTAACAATTAATTGCTCACTTCATAATGTTTTCCGTTTAGAGCCTCTTTCAGTAAAGTCACAAAACGTTTGTGTAACAGTATCTACTATATTTACGGTGCACATCATGTATTAGTTTGTTTTTGTTGTACCCACACAGGTCGATGACCGGCAAACACAAACTATACTGTTACTTGCTATGGTAGTGTAAATGAAAGACAGTATTGCCTAATGGCCTTTAAAAAACGTTATATATCTGTTAATGCCAAGAAACTACAATCTGATCTGTGTAGCTGATTAGGGACGGAATGGGTTTCGTAATCAGGGCAGTAGCGTGTCAAATACACAACCTGACCCAGGCAGTGCAGCACAGTGGCAAGCAATTGTCATTATTGTTGTGCTTGTTTTCTGACTTTGTTATTTTTGTTTTCAAAAGAGTCAGATCACAACGATTTAAATATCGCAAAATGAAATTAACAAAAGTCCCGAAGTTGCTGCAACTTATTTACTCCCAGTTTTTGATATGCAGTGTAACGTTTGTGGAGAAGATCATATTTGCAGTTTTTCACCTACTTTTATTGTGTTTAATCCGTTCACTGTCCAGGTTTACTGCTAAATTAATAGGTCAAGCTACACACGTCACAGTATATTGTAAACATTACATTTTACCCCCCTTTGCACTTATCTTTCAGTCATTTAGTAATGAGCCACATTGCTTAAGCAAAAATATCATCAGTATGACAGTGGATTACTGAGAGTGCTGTTTCATTTTGTTGTACTTGGTTGCTGGGCTGTCTTTAATCCGTTTCAGTCCCCAATGCTGGTGCAATGCTCTGTCCAAGAGTGACTCACTGCCGGCTCAGAGAGATGGAAAGTTTACTGTCGTGTTGACCCAGATTTTGTTTACTGGTATTTTGGCATTTTAACAATGAAAAAAACATTTTAATGTCTAAAACTTCAATTGAAAATGTTTCAACAAAGGTTTTTCAGCTTTAGATGAGTTATTTAAAGAGTTAGCCTGTGTTCTGGCTGGTTTAATATGTGGATGTGTAAGTTTGTTAGAATATTCCTTTTCCTTACGCATGAAAGAACATACAGTAAGCATCTTTTGTTTGTAGTGTTCATGCTGCCCACTGAGGTTCGGACCACTTAATAAGCATGTTGAAACTGGAGCAATTAATCCCTAAAATCTGTATTTCCTGTTAAGGTACATGCGACTGTATGGGAGGAAATTCAGCAAAGAAGACCATGTGCTGTTCATCAAGTTGCTCTATGAGCTAGTCACTATTCCCAGACTGGAGATAAGCATGATGCAGGGCCTTGCTCGTCTTCTTATCAACCTCCTCAAGTAAGAATGGGGTCCATCTATTTTACTGAACAATTTTTACACGTTAACACATGTTTAATTTAACATAAAAATATAATTTGTGTCTCAAGAGTTAAACTTGGTTAAAAAATGTTTTAAAAAGCTGAAAATTCATCATTGATAATAAATAGTGGATTTGATGCTGTATGCTAGTTCTGTTGAACTAGTGTTTATACTCATCTATGTTTTTGTCTTACTTGCCAAACAGGAAAAGAGAACTACTATCAAGGGAGGACCTCGAGTTGCCATGGAGACCACTGTACGACTTGCACGACAGGATTCTGTTCTCCAAGACGGAGCATCTTGGTCTCAACTGGTTTCCCAAGTATGCCTCTGTTCTTTACTGATGCTATTAATCCTATTAGTAATATTTAAAGCATGCTTATTCTTAAATTTGAATACACCTATTACACCGTTTACTGTTTCTTTTACAATAAAATGTGTGTTGTGCTTCGCAAACTTTTATAAATTGTAAACGCAGAACTTTTTGCCATAGATTGATATGTTATCTATCCAGGTAAATAGTTTCACAAGCCAGTCTTGTTGTACCTTACGTGACTCTTCGGTCATAGGTTTCAGCATGTTGAATGAAATCTAATTGTTTGCTTATTGTACTAGCTGTGGGAAAACAAGTCTAACATGTTTTACACCACATACTCCTCATAACAGTAGTTATTACAATACTATGATCACGTCGAGCATGGTTCTGAAGAGAAGTTGGTTCTTGGTTTATCCTATGCAACACCCTTTGAAATTCCCCATGAAGTTCTTAGCAAGCAGTGCGAGGTGCTCTTTTATGGTGCTATGGGAACATTGTATGGTTATCACACGACAGTCTTGCTAGCATGTCACTTTTGCATTGCAGCTGATGAAAGCAAGCTGCTTTGGCTGATTGCCAGCTCACCTATTTCAAAACTTAGAAACTGTACCAATGCACACAAAACAGGATGCTCTGATTGCATAGTATGTTCATATTTTGAGTGATTGGCACTTTGTTGTGTGCTGAATGTGTTCTTTATGCCTTTGTCTCCTTTTACATTCAGTTCTCCACGGCCTCGTTCATCCTCTAAACTCATAATGCTAAAATTGGTTCAGAGGTGGTAAGGACAATACTTCTCTTTGTGTTTTACTTTGAATTCATCCTTTAAGGCATCCTTACATGTTTTTTATACACATTGCATGTGAAAACCAAAACTGGACACCCCATGTGCAGCTTGGGCCAGAAGAAAAATCAAGACTTAATCAATGTTAACATTTCACTCATATTGGAGACTGTCGCACTGCAGCTAACAGATTTCCTTAGCCTTCTCCTCTCCTCCATATCAACTATGAAAAAATGGCTCTGGAGTATCTTAAATATTGTTTTTGGGTTTCATTTTAATCTCTAATTTTTTGTTTACCATTTTTTAAAACTCAACGCTGGCTTATGTGGCAGCAGTAAAGTAGCAAAATATAGATTTTAATCTTAATGGGTTTTTATTTGGTTAGATAAAGATTGATGATCCTATTAGGAAATACTGTTTAGACTTTTTATAATACATAATTCAATATTTATTTTGTCATAAGCGTACCCATGGTAGTTTTTACAGTAACAAGAGTTAGCTAGGTTTTTGGCTGTTACATACCCCTCCCCTCCCCCCTTAGGCTTGCTTTGAAGTTATCTATCCTTGCATTACTAAACAGCATTTTTATGACTCACTTAGGAGTTCTTGTCACGTTTCCTCCTTCCCTGGAATGTGTTAGGGTGAACGTGAGGGTTAACTTTCTCTCAGATACAAAGGTCATACAGTGTTGTCTGGGGTTCCTTTCCCTGGAGTGTCTGACCACTTTGTAGTGACATACTCAGTTTAACTAGTTCTTGTTGTTGGAGTTGCATGTGTTTGACCCCGGTTTGTAAGCCTGTGTTTTGTGGGCTTTCACTGTTTGACACTGGGCTACATCCATGCATTGAGACAGTTGCGGGTTGGCTTGCAAACTGTCACCCATAATTCAGCTATTGTACTGAGTATTAAGTGTGAAGTGTGATAGCTACATGAAGACTTGAATGTGGAAGTAAATAACCAGTTGTTGAGTGGGACTGGCAGGGCTTTTCCAACCAGGCATGGCTTGAGCTTGCATGTGAGCAGATAGGTGGGATTGTGGGCAAGGAGCTAAGAAGCTGTGGTTATATTGGTCCCAGGCTTTCAACACTCTTATGTGACCAGAGTCCTGCATCTGCAGTCTATATGTGAAGATGATCAGGTCAGGGGTATGTAATGCTTAAGGCGGTTTATTAATAGTTGCAAGTCCAAAACCATCTTCAGTAAACTTAATAGTTATATTGTTATGTAAGGATTATTTTGCAAAAAAAAATGAGCAGTTTGCAAACAATTAATTAACTATTAAGCTGTAAATCTGTACATTAACATGAAACTAGCCAGCAAGATCAACCAATAATGAAAACATGCGTTATATGCACTTTTTGCAAAGCGATCTAAGGTTGTTGGTAAAATTTTATTACAATGTCATCATTAAACTCCTTCAATCAGAAATTTCCTCTTTTACAGCACTCTTGTCAGATCTGTAAAGAAGTTTCGGTGTGCATGCAACTAAAGTCAAATCGCATTGCTGTGAAGGCTGTTTGACTATATCTGACATCAGTGTTTTACTAAGACTTTAATAGCATTTTTCATTTTCTTTTCTTGTAGCTCTGTGGAAAGTGTGTTGAAAACACTTGTGAAAAGCTGCAGACCGTAAGTACATCTTGATTTACCAGTCTATGATTGTACTATCTCAACTTGTCTTTGAATTTCGGCTTCTGCAGGCATCTAATAACATTTCAGTATTGTATTCTATATTATTCAGAGGATTTGTGGATTTTCATTTTTTTTAGTTTTCACATATTACCCTTTCTAACTTGACAGAAAATATATTGGCAAAACCATGGATACTAGAAAAATGGCATTTATATAAAGCTCATAGATATATAAATTCATAGATTGACAATTGCTATGTTTAAATGTTGAATTCAATAGTAGGTAAAGTATCCCAGTGTTCGGTCTCACTAAAATGCTTCATCATCACAAAGTGTTGCTGTCAACAGCAAGTCCCTGACTGTGTTTGCCATAGTTGTGTGCATGCACACATCTTAGGTGAGCACTCGGACTTGTCCCTCAGTTTGCACTTAGGCAGATAATCCTATTATCTCATCTAATTTTGTCTTGTGAAGGAGTTTCCTGTTACGGTGAGAAGGGAGAGTGATTTGTGGTCAGCTGCTGTGACGATGTGGATCAGTGGTCAGGCAGAGGGAAGTAGCTTTGGTTGGAAGTAACAGGTTTTTGTTTTTTCATGGCCTTCAGTGGATATGGAATCTCTGAGGAGGCTGGGAGACCTAAAATAACCTGCTGGGTTTACACAAGCATATAATGGACCATGAAAATCCCCCTGTGGGCCTTTGAGCCCACTGGAACCCTGGGATTTACCCTAACAGCTAAAAATGTTCCAGGTGTATGAGTTGTGAGATTCCATCTGTGAGATACTGCTGCAACGTTGAAATTGCAGTAGCTGCTGCTTTGTGTGTATTTTAGTCTCCTGTCTATATTGTGAACATAATATGAACACAAAAATACCAAATGTAATCTTTATGAATGGAAGCTCAAAATGAAGATTAGATGACTCACAGTTGAATGCTTTTGCTTTGAAGCTATACCATTAGGTTCTGTTGTGTATTCATATGAATATATCATAAAAATTTGGTTTTCAGTCTCTGCCATCTGAAGAGCGTGCTCAGCTGGGTTATTTGTAAGTGACCTAAGAGGCTTGTCCATCTTTGAGGCATCCTCTAAGCTGCTCTGCTGGTTGAGATGCTTCAAGTGTCCATATATATAAATTCAGCTCTGGATAATAACATTCCTTCCTAGCACTTGTCATTGGCCTAAAAATATCTAATTGAGATTCTCTCTCTGTTCGTGCAGATACTTCTCAGAGTCGTCTACTCAGGAGATGCTGGATGAGTGGAGACCACTCCTTTGTCCTTTTGATGTCACCATGCAAAGAGCAATCAGCTACTTTGAGCTCTTTCTACCCACAACGCTGCCTCCAGAGCTCCATCACAAAGGGTTTAAGTAAGGAACCTCTTCTTCTCTGTTACGAACAGATGACATCAAAAGTGTCCCCCATCTAAAAACAGTTTAGTCAGTTACCCTTGAGATACAGTAACAAATAGCTTTGCTTCTGAAGGGAGAGGAGATGACTGAATGAACAGTGACGTATCAGCCATTTACAAAGGTACAAGGTCCTGATACAGACATCATGTGAACCGCTCAGGGTTGGCAGGCATAATGGAATAAGTGCTGATGTGAATGTGAGGGGGTGTATCTCATAGACATTCGAATGAGAGCTATAAAAAAAGAACCAAAGCTCAGTTCCAGTTTATATGTTTACTTAATCCCCTAGATTAAAAAACACATTTCTGTTTTATTACCATGTTGTCTGTACTTTATTATGTGTGTCTTCTGGGTAGTATGACAAAGCAAAACCTCCATAATACTGCAGTAGATCTGCAGGAAAGTTTAGCTGACACAGTGGTGTTAGAGTGGTATTAGAAAACAACTGCTATCAACAGTTAAAGTAAGAACCGAACACTCACCAAGTAGGTTTGGAGGAAAAAGGAATTTGATTCAAAGGAGACTTTGTTACTGTTAACTTGTAAATGTGGGTGGAAATATTCTGCTATAGAGTTGCGTGGTAACCACTGGCACATTGCACTAAACATCAGCTGATTGTGGATGCAAATGTCATTCAGTCAGTCAAGAAAGTGAAACTGAAAAGAGGGCAGCTGATAGAACAGGACAGTGATCCAAAGCAGACCTAAACATCTACCATGAACTATTTTGTGCTCACATTCCACAACATGTACATCATTAAAAATCTGTTTGTACATCTTAGACAGACTGTGTGTGTTAGTCAGTTAAAAACAACTTGGACTTATCTGCAAGAAAGTGACCATTTCAGAAATAAGACTCTTAGCTGTTCACAGAAATCATTTTTCAATTGATCTAAAGTTAAAGTGAATTCATGTTTGGAGTTGTATTTATGAGAAAATATAAAAGTGAAATAATTTGCATACAAGTCTGTGTAGAATATGCCACCGTTTAACATGTTCTTTTGACTTGCACTGCACTAACTAAAAGCTAGAAGATTGATTGGAAATAATTTATTATTAAATCCTTCAGGATTATGGCCACATAACATAAAGCCTTACTTTAACATATTTTAGGCACGTCTATCTAATAAAGTAGCCAGTGAGCAGTTAAATGAGAAGAAACTGCTTGATAAAAGAGGTTAAATCATTTTTACCAGTCCCGATTTAGCCTAGCCCAAACTTTAATTGAAGTAAATGTTTTCTTTGACACCTACCAGTTAAATATCACATGTTTTATCTTCTTGGTGGAGTTATGTATCTGCTTTTGTAACTATTTTTTACTCCGACAGGTTGTGGTTCGATGAGTTGATCAGCTTATGGATGTCTGTGCAAAATCTTCCAAGCTGGGAAGTCGTGAGTAGCTTGTTGTGTTTTAAAGAGGTTTCAAATGCACGACAGTCAATATTTCTGTCTTTCTCCTTATGTGACATGTTCTCCTCCATCTTTGCAGCACCTTGTCAACCTCTTTGCTCGCTTGGCCAATGACAACATTGGCTACATTGATTGGGACCCTTATATTCCTAAGGTTTGTGTCCTCCTTTCTGAGTCGTACAGTTTTACCCGTCATTACACAATTTTAGGCTTGTTTATTTTGAAGATTGCAGCACATGCTCACATGTGTTCTAATGGTTTATGTTTCATGGTCATTGCTGCTTCCCAGAGAAACAAACTATCAAGTTTCTCTGTTGAGCTAACCCTTTGCCACAGAAGGGAAGTGAGTTGCATCATGTTTGTTTCTGCTAAGCGACACCAATATGTGTTACTGACAAACAGCAACATGCACTCGTGAGCGGTTGAACCCACTTAAATGTTACAACAAAGTCCACATCAGAGTCAAAGCATATTTGTAATTGTTGTGTTTATCTCCTCATAGATTTTCACAAGAGTTTTGAGGAGTTTGAATCTCCCTGTGGGGACCAGTCAGATGATCGTACCACGATACGTCACAAATGCCTACGACATCAGCCATGTGGTGCTATGGGTGTCATCTCTCCTGGTTAGGGCATTGATCATTATTTATAGTTTTGTATATACCCATTCAGTACACATGATTGCCTCAGTGAACCTTGACTGTGACAATTTCAGGGCGGACCCAGCAAGCAAGCCCAAGCACAGCTCAGTGGCCTTTTCAACAGTATTACATCCTTCTTCCACCCATCGAACCATGGTCGCTGGTTGGTGAGTCACTTCCTACGTCTATAGATGGTTGTGGAACTGAAGGAACCATAAAGAAAGTGGACAGTCATTAACATTTCAGTCTTGTGGGGCAGTACAATTTTTTTTGAGACAGCACGGGGTCAGATGTCTGTGCTTAACTAGTTTACCAACTGGGAAAAAAATTATTGAGAAAATCTCTTAAAATCCCTGTTATGAAATTCAGACTAAAAACCAACAATATTAAATGTGCTCTTATTCATCAGATCTGTGTGTGTGGTTTGATTCAGTTGGATTGACATTGTTGCCAACATAAGCAAATAAGTCTACAATTGTCATCAACTGATTTTAATATTGCTAACTGTGACGTTGTTATTAGTGCATGAAGATACGTGACATCATGTTTTCCAACTGAAACCTGCCCACTTATTAGTACTCTGTGGCAAGTCTTTTAGTCTTAGTCTAGTTTTAGTAGACCAACCGATTGTGGTTGACTAAATCCACAGTGGACTAAATGTTTGTCCAGAATTTCTGGTCATTTGAAATATCCATCAGTCTCTTATGGAATGGCATTAAGGTTTGATTATGCAATACAGACACAGATTTCACAGTTGTAATACAAAACATGAATTTTATTTTATTCTTAATGTCAAATACACGACTGTGGCTTTTTTACAAAAAATAATCTAGATATGCATAAAGATAATGATTTGCAATGCACATGACATCTTTTAAGATTAAGTACAATATTATTAAAAGGGATAACCACCTAACTCTGAACTTAATGTCTTCTACTCGTCTTTGTTCTCCTCCTGTGTAACTGCTGCTGCATTTGTTTAGTTGTTGCACCTGCATTGGCTCTGCTGCTTCCACATAGATCAACCTACCCTCAAAAGATTCACTTTGATTGGATTTCCCTCCAACTTGTCCCACAAAATTAGTAGTACTGATTAGATATCGTCTCCATTCATCCCTCCCTAACATTTTCATCTTGTTTTTATCCGTTGATTAAAGTGTTGGTTATATTTCATCACAGTCTTCATCATCATGTCCAACTTTTTATTAAGTTTTTATTTAGTTTTCATCCTTGAAAAGGTTCATTGATGAATATTTTTCATCATAGTCTTTGTCACCAAAATTAACACTGGTGGCAGACCGACAAAACCTACTTTTTCAATTAGCTTAGTCTGGAACAAAGCAGTGTTGGTTTGTTCTGAGAGTCTATTGTCCTGCCAATACTACAGGATAAAAAATTCTGATCTTGTTAATACATGCAGAATGGTGTTACACCATTTGTACTTTACATTGAAAAAATCTGAAAGTGTCCATTAGGTTTCAAGTATGAGACATAAACAAAATATACAGAAAACATGAACCATTAAGGTTTCACTGGTTTCAGTAACTTTAAGTCCATCTCTCATCTCACTTCATTGCAGTGTCATGTTAGCACAGCATAGCATGGCACCTAGCATCATCATTCACAACGACAGACGGCATAGTCACTCGTCATCATTTTCTAGGAAGCGGTCGAATCCTGTTGGCTGTGTAGGTTTACATCGGTATCTAGTTCAGAAATAACGGCAGAGCATGTGAGGGAGATTGCAGCAATGCTATTAAAGGTCACTGGCACCAGAGCCACATGCCTTTCTGTTTTGAGGATTCCCTGCTGCTCGAGTTGAAGTCTCGCAGGCAGCAGCGTGTTCTCAAACACAATGTGCATGTGAGATGTTCAGCCAGTTCACTGTAACTTTATTACATGTAAATTGGGTTTTGTTATGGGCAAAGAGAGCAGTTTTACTGAAGTCATGACCTGTTATCCTGAATAACAAAAGCACGAACAAAATTAATGTAATCAGGTAACAAAATGAATGTTACCTGATTACATTTTAATAATGAAACTCTGTATTTACTTGATTGATCCCATCATTTGCCCAAAATTACAAAACTGTGTTCATAGTGTATTGGTTTGTGTTTGCATGTCCATTGTGTTGCCTGTGTCTCTAGACGATCCATACAACACTCTCTGCCTTTCCATTTTGTCAGGGGTACATGGAGGCACACTGTCCACCCCAGCATCACCCCTTTGTCATGTATCTGTCTTTCTGTCCCTTTGTCTTCATGTTCAGATGAAGCTCATGAAGCTGCTCCAGCGTCTCCCAGCCAGTGTGGTTCGGCGGCTGCACCGGGAGCGCTACAGAAAGCCCACATGGCTAACACCAATACCAGAGAGTCACAAGCTCACAGAGGAGGATATTACAGACTTCGTGCAGAGCATGATGCAGCCAGTTCTGCTGGCCATGTTCAGCAAGACCGGCAGCCTCGACGCAGCCCAGGCTCTGCAAAACCTCGCCCTGATGAGGCCTGAGTTGGTCATTCCCCCCGTGCTGGAGAAGTATGTTTATTCTGAATTCAAAAATTTTAATGAGAGCAGAATTTTGACCCAAGTTTTGTTTTTTGTAATCTGGGGCACTGTTGCAAGGTTTCCACTTTAGATAAGAGACAAGGCCGCATTTTGAACTGAACACAAAGGGATTATTGTTCTCTGTTTTTCACCACAGAACATACCCTGCTCTGGAGACTTTAACAGAGCCCCACCAGCTGACAGCCACTCTGAGCTGCATGATTGGTGTGGCACGGAGCCTAGTGTCAGGTGGGCACCGCTTTCCCGAGGGGCCCACTCATATGCTGCCCCTACTCATGAGGGCTCTGCCAGGCGTCGACCCAAATGACTTCAGCAAGTGCATGGTGCGGTTCAATGTTCGAGTTCATCTTTATCCCGTATATAAATGATTTATATTTTGGTTAAATTTCCTAATTGTGACATAAACATCCTTCCTATTCCTACAGATCACATTCCAGTTTATTGCTACATTTGTGACTCTTGTGCCTTTGGTGGACTGTTCGTCTGCCCTACATGAAAAAACTGACTTGACAGAGGTGCATTCCTGTTTTTCTCACCCTTTCACATTTTAATCAAAGGCAGTAAATGATCTTTATATCAAGTTATTTTTTTGTTATTTGTGCCACTTTCAGGTGGAAAGAGAGATGTGCTCAGCCTCAGCTGAGTTTGAAGACTTTGTACTTCAGTTTATGGACAGGTATGTGGAGTTGTAATGCAAAACATTGTCAGAAGACGGGTCATTCATCAACAGCTTCCAGTTACACAGTAATCAACACCTACCTACAACATAAATACTATTTTCCCATTTTGTAGTTTTATAACATTTATGGCAGAAGGAAAATCAGGTTTTCTTTTGTTAAAGATTAAGTAGGTGTAGGGAAATAAAAGTGCTGCTCTCTAAAACCGGTTTGTTTGAACACACCTAAATATGACTTAATGACTAAACCCAGGGCATTTATATCTTTCACAGGGCTTTGAAATTATGGTTATAAATTATTTATTGATGGACTCGGTTACATAAATGGGTGGTTGATCGATGTAAAAAATATTTTACAGAATTTTTGCTTGATTTCACAGCATAGTGAATGCAAAGCTAATAATCAACAGTTCTTTTCTCTGTAGTGTTTTAAAAGAATAATGCCCGAACAATTCAATTGAAGAGTTTTTTTGCTTTGTGTTTTGTTTTTTTTTTTTGCACAGATGCTTTGCGCTGATAGACAGCAGCACTCTGGAACAAACTCGAGAGGAAACGGAAACTGAGAAAATGACTCATGTGGAGAGTCTGGTTGAGCTGGGACTGTCTTCCACCTTTAGCACCATCCTCACTCAGTGCTCCTTGGACATATTCAAGGTTAACATGCAATCTTTTCTCACATATTTCTAATTTTGTAATATATGCAGTACTGTTGAAGAGTTTTAGACATTGAACATGAACTGAGAATGTTTTCTTAAAATAATGCCAAATCTCTAAACATGTATTCTACCAGTCAAAAGTTTGGATACACTGTATAAAAACATATTTGACCAATTTTTATGGAAATGTATATGTAAAATACAACTAAACACGTATAACAACCATAACGTCAAAATGGTATATTAGACAAATATTCTTTGAACCAGCAGAATATCCACAGATAATATACCACATAACTGTGTTTGACAGTGGGAGGGACACAGGGGTTTTTAATCATGTTGCTCTAAAGTCTGAAATGTGTTCGACATGTTTCACTCAGACTATAACAAGCCGAGTAAATCCTTTGTCTTTGTTGTCACTGGAAAATCCTTGTTTTTATAGAATATACCCAAACATTTGAATAGCAGTGTATATGTATTATATCCATATTAAGGCTTTTGTCACATTGTTTCTAATGTTTCAAAAGGTGGCTCTGGAAAAGGTGTTCAACTTTGCAACCACCAACATTTTTGAGACCCGTGTAGCTGGGAGAATGGTGGCCGACATGTGCAGAGCTGCTGCCAAGGTAAATCTTATTCATGTTGGCCTCAAATCATCAATCTCTTGTAGCTTTGTAATTTACAGTCTTCATCCTTTGCCGTGCTTTCTGTTTTCAGTGTCACCCTGCAGAGTCACTCAAGATGTTTGTGCCACACTGCTGCAATGCCATAAACCAAATTGCTGTCAGTAAGTGATCACCGCACAAGAATAAGCACGAGAAGAAATTTCCAAACACACAACTGATGTTTTGTTCCAAAAGCGCCTGTCAATTGCCTGACACGTATCTTTTTTGTTTTTTTTTTAACAGATGAGGAAGTGTTGAATGAAGAAGAGCTTGACAAGGAGTTGTTGTGGAATCTCCAGCTGCTTTCTGAGGTGAATTAGCTCAACGTACATCTTGTTCCTGTGTTGCTCAACCACTCCTATATATGTGTCTGTTTATTTCAGATATTTTTTACCTGCTGTCTCTGTGCATCCTCAGGTGTCTCGAGTGGACGGTGACAAAATCCTGCCCTATCGTTCTGACCTGGTGCAGATTTTGCAGTTGACGCTCCACCTCAAGTGTAAGCAGGGCTACACTCTAGCGTGCAACCTCCTACACCACATTCTCCGCTCCACTGCCCTCATCTACCCCACAGAGTACTGCAGCGTGCCCGGAGGCTTCCATCAACCTGTCAGTGACTACCTACCCATCAAGGTACTCATGTTGATTGATGGTGAATTTCAGAAACTTAATCAAATCTGTAATTAGATTTCCTTCACTCATAACACAACAGACTTGCTTCATTTATTGTGGATGTTCCACACAACTGTCAGGTGCATATGTGTTTAGAAATGTTTGTAACTAATAGTTTAAAAGAATACTATTCTGATCAGTCAGTGAGATGCGGTGTTGAAAACAAAGAACAGTTGCAATTAAAGCATTTGTGCCTAACGAGATAAGTCATATAGCTCTCTGTGGCACTGACTGTGACCTGGTTTGATTAATTGTCCTGTCCTTGCTCCTTTCTTTAGTTAGTCAGTGAAGGAAGCCTGTCTCCTGATCCCATTAAGTTGCTTCCTTCAGACAGGCATCCATAGTAGATCACTTGCCTGAGTTACTGTCTCCTCCTTCTCCAAAGGGTATTTGAAAAGTGATAGTGCAATTGTCTTAAATAAGTCCTAAAGAAAAGAGTTGTGTTTTGGGTTTTGGAAATGTTTCTGTGCTCTTGTGTTTTATAAGAGACCTCCAACTCCAAAAAGTTAATAAATTGTAATGTGTATGGTTAGATTGAAGTTGCATGTCCATTATTTCCACATGTGACCAAAACCAGATTAGAAAATATCAAATTCATTTAAAGTGTTTTACGTGATTTTTTTGTTCATGCAGGACTGGGGTCGTCCTGGAGACTTGTGGAATTTGGACATTCGGTGGCATGTACCCAGTGTGGAGGAGACCTCATTCGCTTTTTATTTACTGGATCTTATCCTCCAGCCTGAACTTCAGCGTCTTCAGAGATTTTCACAGGGAGAACAGGATATGAGCAGGTGAGGAACTCTGCATGCTCAACTGCTGAGACTGTATATTTTTATTTAATAAAATCAGGTCTGTAGCTTTTGTATATATATGGATGTTAAACATGCGTTTTGGTTATTTTGTGTTTTTCAGGGATGACGTCCTACAGAGCCTCACCATTGTTCAGCACTGTCTCCTCGGAGCTGGGAGTCTGATGCCTCCACTGAAAGGAGAACCCATCCCTGAGCTGTGAGCAGCTGTATTCACGTAGTGCACTCTTTCTCCAGAGAAAGACACTATTATTGTTCTTCTAAAATACATTGATCAAAGTCATATTTTTAGAAATCCTGAAATCATAGAGAAATCTCCACTTTATTTTTCAAAGTTTGTTCTCAGGCATCATTTTAAATTTTATGTTTGAACCTGCTCCTTTCTCCCAGAGTTCATAGCATGGTGAATCTAGATGAGACCACCCTCTATACAGGAATGGAGTATGGTACGTAAATCACTTTTTAAGAACCACTGGAAAGTAAAGTTCGTCTTTGACAACAGATGTAAAGGTTGTTTGAGTATTCACTTACACTGTCACATTATCTTCTCTTGCAGATGAGACCAGAGAGAACTACAGAGATGCGATCTGTAGTGTGATGAGACAGCTGCTACGTACGTGTTCACTGAGTTATAACAACTCCATAAACAATTTGTAGTCTGCAAGCTCTCATTATAATTTGGATCTTTTTCCTCTCATCTGAGTTCTCTGTTTCCTCTTGCAGATTACATCCTGGAGCACTCTGAAGATGACACAAAGTCTCTTTTCTCCATCATCAAGGTGGGCATGCAGTAAAAACATAACCCAATACTTACATGATATCCAAAGGTTTTGGACATCATGTAGATGTGTACTTCTCGTTCCTGCGGATCATGGGACAAGTTCAACTATTTTGTGCTTTGTGGGAAGATGTGTGATTAAATTGAATAACATTTGCATCTCAGATCGCTCATAATTTTTTTCCAAAAGCTGATGTGCTGCTTCCATCACCGAACACTAATGAATATTTGCGTTTGTGATATTTTTCAGATTATCAGTGACCTTTTGCACTTTAAAGGTTCTCACAAGCACGAGTTTGACTCCCGCTGGAAGAGCTTTAACCTTGTGAAAAAATCAATGGAAAACAGAGTGAGACATTTCTTTGTTCTTCTTGTTACTTTTGTACTGTTATTCTGGAAAACAGTCTCTCCATCAGACATTACATTAGATCTATTAGTGAAGCTGATATTAAAATTCAAAGTGTCTAATGCTGTGCCGACATATTTTCAGCTTCATGGCAGAAAGCAGCACATCAGAGCTCTGCTAATAGACCGTGTCATGCTCCAGCATGAGGTAAGTCATTTATACAGAAACTGCCTCATCAGGTATCCTTGTGTTTTACCATTTTTAACTTTGATTCTTTGTGTTTTATCAGCTGCGAAAGCTGACGGTGGAAGGATGTCAGTACAGGAGCATTCATCAGGAGCTGATGAGAGATCTTTTGAGGCTTTCCACAAGCACCTACAGTCAAGTGAGTTCCACCAGACACAACTTCAACAAGCATCTACATTATTATTTATTAAGGTGTTGTCAATGTTTCTGTTCTGTTCATTTATTGGGTTTCTTGTTTTTGTTTGTTTGTTTTTTAGCCTTTAAACCCCGTATTAGCCAGTGCACATCACAAATTATAAAGATATTTGATTAGTGTGCTTAATACTCAAAGAAAATAAAATCTTAATTGAATTTTTTTTTCTTACCATCCAGGTGCGCAGCAGAGCACAAAATGTGTTGTTCACTGCACTGGGAACCTACAATTTCTGTTGCAGAGATCTGATCCCCCATGTCCTGGAGTTTCTCAACCCGGACAACAGCAGTGTCACTCAGCAGCAGTTCAAAGTATGACCGTCTTTCCTGCACCAAAAACAAACTGTGAATCAATTTTTTATACTTTATATTTAAGAGTTTACATTATATTTGTGCCTCTCCAGGGTGCCTTGTACTGTCTCCTGGGGAATCACAGTGGAGTGTGCCTGGCTAATCTGCACGACTGGGAGTGCATCGCTCTGACATGGCCCGCCATTGTGCGCTCCGGCCTCAGTTCAGCCATGTCTCTGGAGAAGCCCTCCATTGTGCGACTCTTTGATGACCTTGCAGACAAAATCCATCGCCAGTATGAGACCATCGGCATCGACTTCTCTGTGAGTTCAACACTTTCACACATGCATAACAGCATCTAAAGCACTTTTAATATCATCCTACTTATAACAGTAAAGGCTCTATAATGCAAGTATGAAAATTGGATGCTAGTTTTGGGTTCTGCTTAATCTGTATCAAAACACTGTGTAGCTTACCGTATTTTCCGGGCTATTGAGCGCACCTGTCCGTAAGCCGCTATTGAATTTATTCGAACAGTTTCATGTGGTCCGCTCTGACCGGGTCTGATGTGACGAGGCTAAATGTATCGGCGGCACAGAGCTTGCTAGCTTGTAAAAAGCCAACAAGATTCGTGCCGCCGATACATTAGCCACACCGGTGTTTAAGCCGCAGGGTTCAAAGCGTCTGAAAAAGTAGCGGCTTATAGTCCGAAAAATACGGTAATTTAAATTATTTTTACACAAAATATTAGGTGAAATTGTGCATATTCCAAAACACTAAGCCACAAAAAACATTAAAAAAATAAATTAAAAAAACAATATGACTGTGGAGCTTTAGTACAGAAGCCCAGTTAAACTGAATCATGTAAACACAGAAAATGATGCAAAACATACACTAGATCCACATACAGTGGTTCCTGCTGTGCAAATGTTTTGCGCACCACTGACCCCACACTTGGTCTGTTACACATTAAAACTGGTCTTTAGAAATGGTTAGATAAAATGCTATACAAATGAGCCACAATCTCTTACATCCATCACATTGAGCCATGAGCTGGAGTCCCTGTGTCCGCTCCTAGCATGGGTCCCTCTTTCTATGTTTTTAGAGGAATAATTCCTGGTACTACATGCTTTATCTTTTGTCATCCCATCAGATCCCTAATGAGAGCTGTGCTGTGGCCAAACAACTTATGACAACAGGAAATCCTTTTCCTGAGGACCCTGTTCCTACAGATGCAGAAGCAGAGGATGGCCTCAAGAGACAGGAACTCAAGAACGCTGAATCTGTGGAGTAAGTTTTACACCAGCAACAAGACCAACAATCATCATCCAAACCAACATCCTTGTAGCTCACAGATCCTCTTTTGTGAACTACAGCATTTACAAAGCTCGAAATATTGACACATAATCCCTCTGAAGTGTTGACTCTACATCCAAACATACTGTGAGCAAAATAAGTTTACTGATACTAATGTTGTTCTGCATTTTTATAGGAAATACAGACAGCTCATTGGTGACCTGCTGGACTCCCTCAGCAACAGGAACATGTAGGATTTGTAATTGTGTATGTCATTAAAATTATGTTTGTATTTATTTATGACTGCCTTTGACAACTGATTTGCTTATCATTCCAGGCCATGGAAGTTTGAACACATTTCGATTGGCTTCCTGTCTTTGCTGCTGAGAGATGACCACCAACTCCCACCAGCTGCTGTTACCTTCTTTGTGAAAAGTCTCAACCATGACTCCCTCTACGTCCGTAAGGTGTGGCATACAGAATGTAGGAGCAGTGCAGGAACACCATTTGTATTTCTGCCTTTTCCATGGACTTTTGGTTTGAAATGTCTCATTTTGTCCATTAGGTGGCGATATCAGCTGTGGCAGGGATCATGAAACAAATAAAGAGACCACATAAGAAAGTCCTCGTCAGCCCCTCTGAGCTTTGTAAGCATCATAAGGTTTTGTTTGGTTGGTTTATATATCTCATTTTTATACAAATTAATGGTCATCCCAAAAATCTGTACTGACCTTTGGTAGGTGGAGTGAAGGAGCTGAGTGAGATTGTAGCAGGGGACCGTCCAGACAACCAGTGGCTCCAGTATAACAGTAGCAAGCTGCCACGCACACAGCAGGACTGGGATCACTGTGTGTTTGTGGAAAAGACTCACTGGGGATACTACTGCTGGCCAAGGTTCTCAATTCATAATGTTTGCAGTTTCCAGCTTTGTATTATTTTGTTCACATGATTGTGTTTGTTTCTCTTGGTATCTGTCAAACAACATCTTTCTTCTTTTTCATATTATTGTTTCTAGAAAACTGATGATGTATGCACCTCAAGAGGAACAACCCAAACAGACCCTGACCAGAGAGGAAATGACAGAGGTTTGTGCACAATCATACACACAGGCCTACTACAAACGTAACGCATGTAACAGTGGGAAGTCATGTTGCCTGCATCTTGTACACATTTTTTCATGCTCTTTCCAAACAGCGGGAGCAGATCGTCTTTGACCACTTCTCAGACCCGGTGTTCATTAACCAGTTCATCGAGTTTCTCTCTCTTGAGGACCGTAAGGGCAAAGACAAGTTCAGCCCTCGCAGATTCTGTTTGTTCAAGGTGGGATTTTTTGACAGTAGATTCAGACAGGAGTGCAGGAAACAACAAAAGTGAATAAATACCAAAAAAAATCTTCCTTCTCCTTTTCTCCCAGGGATTATTCCGTAATTTTGGCGATGACTTTCTGTCTTTATTGGCGCCGCATATGGAGCGCCTGGTGGCAGATTCCCATGAGAGCAAGCAGCGCTGTGTTGCAGAGATCATCTCTGGACTAATCAGAGGCTGCAAGCACTGGAGCTACTCAAAGGTATGGATTAGAAACAAGCAAGCTGGCTAGATATTCCACATTCTTGGGATGAGGGTATTGAAATATTTCAGTATTTGCCCAAGTGTAAACTTTAGGAAAACACTCATTTTCGTTAGCACTGCACATACGTTCTGCCTGTAGTTTTGTAGCTTACTTTTTATACATATAGTGTGAACGTTATCCTTGGAAAACATTTTTATAATGCAAACGCTTTGCCTCTGACAGATTGAGAGGCTTTGGGAGCTGTTGTGTCCATTACTCCGCACTGCCCTGTCCAACATCACAGTAGAAACCTATGCAGACTGGGGCACCTGCATTGCCACAGCCTGTGTAAGCCCTCTGTCTATTTATATCTCTGTTCATCCTGCAGCTTGTTAAACTTGTGTCACTCATCCTTCCTTCCAAATGACTCTTGTTCTGGCTTTAACAGGAGAGCAGAGACCCACGCAAGCTTCATTGGCTGTTTGAGATGCTTATGGAGTCACCAGTCAATGGAGAGGGGGGCTCTTTTGTTGACGCCTGGTGAGTGCATGGGTTGTCTGCCTTAAACAGGTGTTGCTGTTGTAGAGACTAACAAACTGTGATGATTGTGTTATCTTTTCCTTTCCAGCCGCCTCTATGTGCTGCAGGGAGGTCTCGCTCAGCAGGAGTGGCGGGTACCAGAGCTCCTGCACAGGCTGCTCCAGTATCTGGAGCCCAAACTCACACAGGTCTACAAGAATGTACGGGAACGCATCGGCAGGTGAGGTCCTTTGTGCACCCTCTTTTAACATGAATGTATTAACTGCAATTATTTACTTATTTCACACACTTATTGTATTATTTTTGTCTCATCCTGTCTTCTTTGATTCCTCCCAGTGTGCTCACGTACATCTTCATGATTGATGTCAACTTGCCGTACACTCAGCCAACCACCTCCCCTCGCATCACAGACTTTACAGAGCGAATTCTGGTGCAGCTGAAGCCCTTGATGGAGGGTGATGAGGAAATCCAGAACCATGTGACTGAGGAGAATGAGGTGGGGGAGCAGGACGAGAGAACACAAGCTATCAAGTTACTCAAAACAGGTGGGTAGAGGATCCATCAGTGACCTCTGAACTCATCAGGAAGTACTAGTTGTTTGGGTTTTTTTTGCTGATAATTTACTCTCATATGAACCACTGTGACAGTTAAAGCAGTAAAACATTCTTTAAACCTAAAAATTCCTGTCTTCAATTGCTTTCAGTGCTGAAATGGTTGATTGCGAGCGCTGGTCGTTCCTTCTCCACTGCTGTCCCAGAACAGCTGCGGTTGCTTCCCCTGCTCTTCAAGGTGAAACACTCACTCATCCTTTCGTAGCCATGATGTGCTAGCGTCATCACAACAAACAGCATTTTTCTTCTCATCATGTATACACCATAAAAGGACCTGCTTGTTTGCTAACTTGTCTCTGTCGTCTGTTCCAGATCGCTCCAGTTGAGAATGATGACAGTTACGATGAACTGAAGAGGGATGCAAAGACCTGCCTGTCTCTGATGTCTCAGGGACTCCTCTACTCGGAGCAGATCCCCATGGTCCTCAATGCCCTACAGGAGGTGGGTTCGCAGCTGTAGCTGTAATTTCACTTTTCACGTGCAGTACACATGACTGGACTCTTTACAGACTCTCACCATCGTGTTGCCTATAAATCCGTAAATTAAAAGAAGGAAAGGTTTAAAGGAATTGACAACTGAACTGAGCCTGACGTTGTAGTAGTTGGGAGGATTCACTCAGGATTACCATTTCTTGTACAATACAGGTACCGGTATAAGCAAATAAAGAGAAATAACCAAAATAATAAGAATAATTAATAAGTTATTTCCAACTGTGGATTGGTATGACAGACATGCTGACAGGGACTGCTGATATTGTATACATTTTTAAAAAATGAGTAGAATTCTTCCAAAACTACTTAGAGTAATCCTAATGTGTGTTGTTGATGTGGGATTGGTCATTTGCTGTGTGTTACAGATTGCTGGCAGCAGCTCCTGGCACGCTCGCTACACAGTACTCACATACCTCCAGATTATGGTTTTCTACAACTTGTTCTCATTCATGAGTGACCAGAAAGCGGTGAATGATGTGCGTGCACTGGTGATAAGTCTGCTGGAGGATGAGCAGCTTGAGGTAAGAACGACCATTTCTCCATAACTGGTCAATGTTAAAATGATTCAAAATGTAAAAGCTGAAAAATGAAGTCACTGTGGCATAAACAGGAAATGAAAGACAGCTGGAAGATGAGCAGCCATATGCAGCCTGATTATATAATAATAGCCAATGCATACTTGTTTATGCTAGCAGGCAATCTCACTGTCTTTCAGCTTCACTGTAGTGATTCAGCACTCTCCTCCTGGCTCTCCACTGCCCCCCCAGTCCTCTAGCTGTTGCTATGGAAACCACAGGCTGCAGTAATCTGTTGCTATGGAGATAACGTTCAGATTGAAGGAGGACGAGAGAGAGAGGGGGGATGGAGTACAGACAAAGAAGAAGTGGGGGATGGAAGTAGCCATTTTTGTTTGGCCTCTTAAAGCAGCCCAAGCCTGATTTACAGGCCTCAGCTGTATGGTGCTTTTGTTGGTTTTAATTTAACTATCCTTCCCTTTGACGAGTACTCCTCAAAGATCTGGATTTCTTGTGAAAACCTTCACTCTGAATAGCCACATTTAAATAAAATAGATAATGGCAGATTAGTCAAAATGTAATCACACAAGCTGTCAGAGAGCATCACAACGCCATGAAGAGCACCTCGTTTGTGCAGTAACAGTTGTTTTAAAGAGGACTAAGAAGTTTGTGTTTTTGTTACTTAGAGTGACGAATAAGGAGGTGTACAAGAATAGTATGAGAGATAAATCAGGGGTTTAAAGAAAAATCCTGAGGAGCAGCAGTAACATCTCACACAGGCCTTACCTTTACTGTATGACTCTTCAGCTCCCTGCTTCTGAACAAACTATCCTGAGGCCATTATTTATAAGGAATAATCAAGAAATTTGTCTTTGTTTTTCTAGGTAAGAGAAATGGCTGCCACTACACTCAGCGGCTTCCTTCAGTGCAACTTCCTGTCCATGGACAGTCCCATGCAGGCACATTTCGAGGCTCTCTGCAAGACTCGTTTGCCTAAGAAGAGAAAGAGGGAGCTCGGCTCAATAGTGGACACCATACCCTCAGCTGGTGAGGAAACTACCAGAACAGAAGCTTAAGATGTGTCAACAACGAAAGTGTAATGATACATTCACTTTGCCATTCCCTCTCATTTTAATGGACGAGCCTTCCTGTTGTGTGTTTGCAGACCTGGTGCGCCGCCATGCTGGTGTTCTCGGGTTGAGTGCTTGTATTCTCTCCAGCCCCTATGACGTACCCACCTGGATGCCCCAACTACTGATGGACCTGAGTGCTCACCTCAATGACACACAACCCATTGAAGTATGTGTGGTCATCTGTTAATCACCTCGTTTTTTTTTTTTTTTATTGCTTGTCCTAAAAACAAATTGCCATCATTTCTGTTGTGTCTCTTTCCAGATGACTGTAAAGAAAACTCTGTCCAACTTCCGACGGACTCACCATGACAACTGGCAGCAACACAAGCAGCAGTTCACAGACGACCAGCTGCTCGTCCTCACTGACCTGCTCGTCTCCCCCTGTTATTATGCTTAAAACCTGGTAAAGCATTTGCATTTTACACATAGTGTTTACAAGCTCACCCAAAAGGCATTCATAAAACTGAAGGAATCATTTAGAGATTACCTCTTGAGACACCTTTTTGCTGTTATGTAAAAACTTCTCACTTCTGTTTTTTGTACCTGCATCAGTTCAGAACAACCCCAGACTGTACAGACACCAGCCTGCATTGTGGAGGAGACCCTACATCTTGACTGATGAAAGACACAGCATCCATGAAGCCTGAGAAGGAAGAGTGGCACATAAAGGAACTGCATCATGGCACACAGAAGGATTGAAATGTGTATTTATGTATTTAGCTCATTTACATTTCTACTATACTTAATATTTAAGGATCAATCATTGCAGGGATGAATGACCTGCAGTTTGTAACATTACTTGTACAGATTTTTTTTTCCTTTGTGGTTTATTTGTGTGCATGTACACGGGTATATGTGTGCGAGCGTGTTTATGGGATGCTTGAAGACATCTGCCGGTGTCCCACACATTTCTCAGGATTATATCCCAAGTATCAGCTCTGAGCCAACACGATGTCCAGTGCAGGACATACATCTTTACTATCTTCCTATAGTGAAGTGTCTGGTAGAAGCCACAGAAAACTAACTAGTAAACAGTGGTCTCTTTAGATTAAATTTAAACTTGGAACACACAATGTTTGTGTGGCTGTTTGATATATATGATTATATGCATCATGCATGTATATATCATGGTATAGCAAATATGCACACACGTTTATTTATTTTCTTTTTTTGAAGTGCTAAGTTTCATTTTTTTCATAGAGAGTTTATTTGAGATTAAGTAGATGGCTGAGCTGTTAGCAATGGAGCCTATTCTCATCTACTCCTGCAAAGAAAAAGGGAGAGTTCAAGCTCCCCACTGCTGTGCTGTGTGATGCGTTTGTTGTGAAGACCTGAGCACAGTTGGATCACCATGTTATGTGTCTCAGTGCAAGAAAAAAAATACCAAACTGCCTGTCTGTTATTGTGACCTCTTTCCTTTTATCCTTGATATTATTTACTTTCTGACAAACACAGTGAGATGGAATGACATTACTTTGGTTTGCTATGTTTTTCCCCTGATGACTTGAAACCAGTCAAAGCATTGAAGCATTTAGTACCTCACTTACATATAGTGTAGTGCCAAAACTGCAGTGATTTTTTTTCTTTCTTTTAGATATACTGTTTGCTTATTCAAAGAGGTGACAATAAATTGTTTGTAACAAAAACTGCATTTAGTTGGGTTTTTAATTATTTTGTTCAAGCTGAAGTTCTCTCACAATATTATGAAGTAAAACCAACCCCATTCTAATTCAACTTTATATTTTCTTGGAGATGCTTGTGAAACTAATAAGTATCATAAACAGACAAAGAATGAGGGGAAAAATGCTAGTCATTATCTAAACTTGGCCATACCTACAGACAACACAGTTTTATTTATTTTATTTGTTGATTCATTTACCAGGCTTGGTGCATATTGTAATCTGTAGTCCCCAGACACACGTTACAGCCACTCTGACAAATGAAGATTGAATTACAAGATTTTTACGTTTCATTATATAAAATGAAAAGAAAGGGTTAAAAAAAAAAAAAATCATTTAAGACATAATCATGCAGAGCAAAAGATGTGCAAGACCAATAGAAGGAGGATTAGTATTACTAAGGTATAGACTGAGACTAAATTGTAGTATGTTAGTGGACACCAATTGAAACACAAAGCACAGACAAAAAAAAACATGCACAGGATATGTTCATGGCAAGTACACAAGAGCAGACTTAATTTTAATATTAAGAGATTGACAGGTGCAAGCAGACAGCCAGGGGGGTTCAGCACCCAGACAATAAGGTGCAGAATGTTTGTGCTTACACACCTGAGCACTAATTCACCATTTCTTTAAATCTAAAATTGTGACTGCAGTGTTGTGATGTTTTTAAGAATAGGTATTTTACTAGGTCAGAATCCTTTGAATGTACACCTGTAGTGTAGTGTATCAGCCCTCCATGATTACTGCCCCTGCTTTAAATATTAAATATTAATGAGCTCATAGAGCATCATCACTCCTCTTGTCGCCTAGCAACCACGTTGTTGAGCTGCTGCTGCTGCTTCCAAGGACGCAGTGAAAAATGGGGCTTAAAAAATGTTATCATGGTTTGTGTGTATTTTATTTGGCGAATTTTTATGCCAAACAACGTCAATATAAACGACTGATATTTTTAAAATTTATTTTGTTTTGTATATTTTGTTACTGGTTTAATGATGATGATAATAATAATAATAATAATAATAATAAAAGACAACATACGTCAGTTGAGCTTTTAAAGCAAGCCCTGTAAACAGTCGCCCACATAGGAAAAATTAGTAATTTTTTTCATAATGTAATATAGCGCCGCAATGTTTTCGCATTAATACAGAATGGTGCCTCGATGCGGTAATATATGTGATTATGGTGCAGCGGTCTCTGTCCAATCCTGTGACTGTGAAAAAAATGCACAATAACCTAATTTTTGACTGTGATCAGTTATTGTGAGTAGGAAGAAGTGAGGTGAGTTTTTACAGATGTAGTGTACTTGAATGCAGTGGTTATATATGCTCATGCCCAGATACGTAGACAGTGACTTCATACTCATTTTTTCAACGCACGTCCAGCGGTCGTCGCTCCTCTAATACAGGATGGATACATCGCCAAGAAAACCAAAATGCTGCCATCTATATGCGCCGTATCCGCGTTGAGATTTATACTAATGTGTGAGGGAAAACATTTTATAACAGTGCTTGCCAATGGACTGCTCTTTTTTTGCTCTTGATTTTTTTTTTTTAAGCTGCGGTGCGTTCACTTACTACTGCTTTAAAATGAAGATAGGCTGCATCAGAAGATGATGATGGTGATGGTGACGATGATGATCGCACGATCGATTACAGGTGATGTGTTATATTTATCATTAGCTTGAAATCAAGATACATTAGGAAAAAAAATGCATTTTACACAGATTTCCTCTGGATTTTAGAAGATGCTGTGTGTATGTATAAGTGTGTGTGTGTGTGTGTATGTGTGTGTATGTGTGTGTGTGTGTGTGTGTGTGTGTGTGTGTTGGTGGGAGAGAGGGGAGTAAGGTATAATTGGCCAAATGCAGTGGTGCATAGTCTATTGCAGCTGGAGTGAAACATAGCTTCTTCTGAAATCTCTAAATTCTAAGTTACCTGAACACTTCTCCTTTCAGTAAACTGTGAATGTATGTGATCTGCTGCACAATAGCTAATAGATGACTTTGTATCCTTTGTAGCACTCTACCAAGGTGGCAGATATGGCGGAGGCAGCAGATACTGTGATCATCATGTTCAGAGGAATAATACTAAAATCAATGACTGTGAGGTCCTTCTAATTTGTCAGTAATACAATGAACACCACTGTTACACCATCAGACCTGGTGGATGTGCCAAGACTGCAGACCTTCAATGGCACCCTGGCCACACAGACCCCTTCAGGTTGGGCCGTGATCCACACCGCTACTTTGACCTTTTGCTCTATCCTCCTCATCTTCATCTTCTTCCTGGGCTCTTATGGCAATCTCGTGGTGTTCCTGTCCTTTTTTGATCCGGCCTTTCGCAAGTTCCGCACCAACTTCGACTTCATGATCCTCAACCTGTCTTTTTGTGACTTGTTTATTTGCTGTGTGACTGCCCCCATGTTTGCACTGGTGCTTTTCCTGGATGCGGGAGGAGGGGACGGCGTATCGAAGAGTTTCTGCTTCGCCTTCCACCTGACCAGCTCGGGCTTCATCATCATGTCCCTGGAGACGGTGGCTGTCATTGCTTTGCACAGGCTGCGCATGGTTTTGGGGCAGCAGCCCAACCGCACTGCCTCCTTCCCCTGCACGCTGGCCCTCACTGCCCTGCTGTGGACATCCAGCTTCACCATGGCAGCTCTTCTCACCATGAGAGCATATCCACGCAGGGATGGTCCCTGTTTGCCCCACTTTGGCCTGGGAAATGGACAGGCCAGGGTTGTGTTGTATGTCTACCTGGCAGACTTTGCCTTCTGTGTAGCTGTGGTGTCTGTGTCCTATCTGATGATTGCTCAGACACTAAGGAAGAATGCACAGGTGAGAAAATGTCCCATCATCGCTGTAGATGCCACATGCCCCCCACCCCCACCACCTCTCATTGCAGCAGGCTTTGAGAGCATGCAGTGTGCTGTTCAAGGCCCCTCTCTGTACCGTAACCAGACTTACAACAAACTGCAGAATGTACAGACACACTCTTATGCCAACAGGACCAGCCAGCCATTGGTTCCAGGGGCGGCGCCAGGAGCCACCTGCTGTCAGCTGGTCTCCACAGTCAACCTGGCCACAGCTAAAGACTCTAAGGCAGTTGTCACCTGTGTGGTTATAGTGTTCTCTGTGCTGCTTTGCTGCTTGCCAATGGGAGTTTCGCTGGCACAGGACGTCTTGTCACCAGAAAGCAGCTTTGCACATTACCAGTTTGAACTGTGTGGCTTTGTGCTCATTTTTCTCAAATCAGGCATCAATCCCTTCGTGTACTCACGCAACAGCGCAGGCCTCCGCCGCCGTGTGCTGTGCTGCATTCAGTGGGCTGCACTGGGCTTTCTCTGTTGCAAGCAAAAGACTCGACTGCATGCGATGGGGAAGGGTAGCCTGGAAGTCAATCGCAATAAATCTTCCCACCATGAGACCAACTCAGCCTATGTACTGTCACCAAAGCCACAGAGGAGGCTGGTGGACCAGGCCTGTGGGCCCAGTCACTCCAGAGATTGTGGTGGGAGTCCAAGGGCCACAGGGGCACGCAAACCTCGCCTCCCAAGCACCTCTACACCTATCAACACCCGCATCGAACCCTACTACAGTATATACAACAGCAGTCACTCTGCGGGGCCCAGCTCCCCCACCAGCCTGCAGCCTGTCAGCTCTCAGACTTTTGCCTTTGCCAAGTCTTATGTAGCCATGCATTACCATACTCACCAAGATGCACTGCAAGACTATGACAGCACCTCAGTGCACCAGATTCCCATTCCTTCAGTCTGAAAAGCAAAATAGGAGATTAAAACAGGTCATTTAATGTATTTGGATTCAGTATTAATCTTATGTTCTCTTCTTCAGTCGAAAGATGTTGCATTTTCTTGAATGGAAAAATGAAAGAACCCAAATCATAGATTTTGACAATGGGGAAAAAAAGCTTTGCAAAGAAAAGTGTCTTTTCCGAAAGGTTATTTACTGTAACTGAACTGACCTTTTTTCTGGTTGTTTGTTTTTGCTCTTACAAATATAAAATTTCACATGAATGTAGGTTTTCATTGAAGCCAAAGATAGCAGTTGCTGGTTTCCCTGCTGCCTTCACTGATACCAGCTGCTGTAGCACCAGGCTACTATGAAACCCTATGAAACCCAACACATGGTTGTTGATGGCATGTGGTTGCACCTCGATGGACTTTTGCTTCTCTAAAAAAAATGTGTTTGTGCGCCTCATACACTTTTTGACACAATAAATGTTTGGCAACTGCAAGACATCTGTGCTTTCATTTTTTTTAAATTCTTAATTATTTTAAACATTATTTTTAAACCAAATATATCATGTTTTCTGGTTTCAGCTTTTTAAATGTGAGCATGTGATGCATTTATTTGTCATAGGTGACAGTAAATCTACATCTTTGGGTTTTACTGTTGATCACACAAAACAAGACACAGAAGAGAAAAATATAATATTCCCTTGGGAAATACAAATTCAGTTTTCAGGTATTTTTTGTACTTTGTTAGACAAAGCTAATTAAAATACAACAACAGCCAGTTGATCTATCATGAAAATAATTCCTTTTGACAATGATGGTTGCACAACAGTAGTTCAGCCCTTTTGTCAGATGGGGTTGTACAACTATCATTGTGTTCATATTAAGACTATAAAAAGACAACCATCTTATCCTGTTGTGATCTTGGACTCAGAAAAGGTTTCGTAAGAGGAAAACATTACAGTACACACGCAACACTTGCACCCCCTGGTGGCCTACAGCTATCATTGTAAGTGCAGTCGATGTGGTTCTCAGAGTTCAGTCAGATTTTTTGAAAGAACAATTAGTTCACTTATTAAATAACAAAATGTTAGAAAAACTAAATATTAAAATTCTGTATGAATAGATCTGATGAAAACTGTTATGATATCCCCATAATTTGTTGGCAGGATGTCCTTGTGTCTCAGTCAAGTGAAATATTTTTTGTACTTTCCTGTGTGGAAATGCAACACTACTGATGAGGTTTCTTGACTTTTATTCTTTGCTGCAGATGCATAGGTTTTTATCCCAGCAATGATACAGCAGTAATCAGGATCCCAGTGTTCATAAAACCACAGAACACCTGTCTCAGTTCCCCAGACATTCTGTACATCCCACAAACTTCTATCAAACTTTAATAACCAAACTCATGTCACTTCAGTTGTTCTTCCACAGCAGCACCCTCTAAAGCATAAGTTACACTCATTCATCTTGTACATAACACACAACACACATCCTCCCTGCTGCAAAACATTTGCTTTTCTTTTGTTATATCTACAAAGTGCCTCAGTCAGCCAGCTAATCACTTCATATCACACACACACACACACACACACACATACACACACAGACACACACACTCACACAAATACAGACATTAAAGACAATAAAACCATCATGAATTTTGTGATTCCCCTGATAATTACAATTCCCCTGATTCCTCACTCATTTTCTCGCAATTAATCAACACAAAGTGAAGCATAGATATGAACTTCAGGCAATGAATGCACTGCCTTGTGGAGTGAGGCGTCACCATCATTTTGCTGTTTACACTAAGTCTGAACTAGCTTGCTGAAGATTGCAGCTGCACAGATTAGGGCTTGAGTTGGGGCTGTGCTCCGCGGCTACATGAAATCCAGCCTCATGATCTGGGTTTATCCTCAGTTTAACCTCAGTTTAGGCTTTTAGCGCAGTGTTATGGGCATCTCTGTTTCTCCACCAAACAGGCCTCTGGTTTATAAGCGTCCTCTCCTTGTCCTTCATGCGCCACCGCTGTCATATAATGATCCTTGTCAGTTTAGCTGGAGACAGACAAAAGTCCATGTTCATCAGCAGTGTCAAGAATCCTGCATATGACCGGAGACTCAACCTATGCAAAAAAACAAAACAAAACAGATGTCAATCACTTTGAATGTGATAGCAATCATCTAACGTTGACATCCTGTCTGCACACAGCCAGCATAGTTACTTGTACTCCTCCTCCCTTCCATTCATTTCAAGGCATTTCTGGCTTTTTATTGTTATGGTTGGAAAAAACTATATGATTGTTGAAAGTTAGATCAGTGGTGTCCACATTTTCTTAAGTCACAAAAAAAAAATGTTCCTAAAACCAATAACATGATGGGCCACTTTCTCTTTATTACCCCGGTGTAAACAACTGTCCCTCTATGCCAGAATTAGTACAGTCTTTACTCAACAACATTTTAGTGCTGTTTTGGCACAGATGGTACAAGACTGTTAAATTGTATATACATTGGCTCCATTATCACTATGATGAAACAACAAAACTGTCCAAAGTATAGTTACATTGCTTTAGTGTAATGTTAAAATACATAAAAACATGAAGTTACAAACCACAACTTTGCCTTCAGACAAACTGATTTGCCTGTGAACAAAATACATTTACATCTGTTGTCTGTTAGATAAACCCAAACATATTTACATCATATCAGAGCCAGTGGCAAATTTTGAAACAAGTTGCCAAGATCAGGCTGCTGATGGCGGTGATCCTGAGCACTGACTGCTGTGGCAGCTGATGGAGGCTCTAACACAGGGGTGGGCAATCCTGGTCCTTGAGGGCCGCTATCCTGCATGTTTTAGATGTGTCCCTCTTCTAACACACCTGATTCAAATGACCAGCTCATCATCATCAGGCTCTGCAGAAGCCTGATAACGATCCGGGTAATTTGAATCAGGTGTGCTAGAAGAGGGACACATCTAAAACATGCAGGACAGTGACGCTCGAGGACCAGGATTGCCCACCCCTGCTCTAACGGGACTTTACATTGTGAAAAATATCAGGGGACTCTTCCCATCAACATGACAAAAAAAACAACCACATTTGAAGGCACCATAAGATGTCTGGTCTTTCCACGGAGTAACAGAGTAATGGACCTATTTGTATTTATATAACTAACATTATTATTGAAGATCAGAAAGTAATCAGCTTCATTACCAGTTGCTGCCAAAAGTAATGGCAGCAGTAATGGTGTTATTATTAACAGCATTACTCCATTACTCCTCATTTTCCTTCTATTTATCCCTCATTCTAGAAGTAAGGGAGTATTAACATGTCAGTTCCAGTGTAACACACTACTACTAAGCATGTGTTTTTTTGGTTACAAGTAAACTTACCCCAAGGATATACTGACACGTCTGAGGCTCGAGCATGTAGACAGTGACAGCGTGGGGAGACTCAGACTCCTTACATCTGACAGGTGAAGAAGAAGGAAAGATGAGTGAATCATTGAGGACTGTCGTGCTATAGGTTGGTATGATTCTCTACCCCCCAGGCCTGTTCACTTACTTGAGCTTAACAATGACTTGTCTTGGTTTCCCTGTCAGATCACACACATCTCCATGGCCATAAAAGTGAGAAACCAACCTATTGTAGAGAAGAGGAAAAGTGAAGAGAGAGAGAAAATGACGACAAAAAACAATAATCTCTGAATAATCTGGATTCAGGTGAGAGTTCAAAAATCTAATGGCCTACTTGACTTTCTGCACGCCGTCGTCTTTGAGCTGGTAGGATCGGGCAACATTCTTCTGGGCCCACTCAGTGTGCTCCTCAGCGTTCCAGTTCCCCACCACCACAATGTTCTTTCCTTGCTCTTTGTCCTTTGACACCAAGAAACCTTTTTTTAAACACTGCACAAAGGCATTCTGATGTACCCAACAATATTACATACACAATTATAATATACAACTAAAATCACCAGTTGTAATGAAGTGATGATTATTTGGTAGTGATGAGAATGATGAAAACATTGCTAGTTGCAGCCAGGTTTAACAATACAATTGGTGGTCAACATTTTCTATTTTACAGTTTTTCTCGGTCGCTTTGGTTCATTTCTCAGATCAGAATTGAAATTCTCAAAACTACTTCTTATCATTGTATCACTTGTGCACATCAAAAAAGCAGTTCCTCATTTCTTTGAACAAGTTGCAAATGCTTTGTTACATCCATGTAAATGATTCTGTACAATTCTTTGCTGTTTCCTACATTATCAGCTACTTATCTTTTGTTGATCAAAATGTATTATAATATCCTCTAGTAAATAGTCTCACCCCCAAGACATTTAGGCATTAGTTCATCAAACAAATCTTTAATGGAAATGTATAGAAATATGCTTGACATATTATGACAACTTGTTTAACCATTTTGCATGTAGACTTTTTTTCTAAACCTGTCCTGAATTGGTAAATTGCTCCCAGGTGAATCTGGACTTTCTCTAAAGAAGAGTAATGTGTGAAGCATTAGATCAACCAATGATCAACCAGTTTTCTGAAACAGCTCAGAGGTGCATCTCATGAGCCATCAACTGGCAAGTATATATATAGCTGGAGTACAACACAATGTTACAATGTCTGACAGAGGAAGGACAAGGAAATGGACGGGGTCAACAGCCAGAGAGAAGAAGAGGAAGAGGAGTGAGGCTGTGTTGTTTTTTCTTTGTGCTCTGCAGTGCTGTCTTTTCCTTTCTGTATCGAAGTGACATGGTTTGTTAACAAATTAAAGTACAAACAGTAAAAGAGTAAATGTGAATCTTTTACAATCAATCTTCCACATACACTAAAGTGCAACTTACAATTTACAATAATTATCATCAAAACTTTAGCCATAGTTACATGAGAACATCCCTCCACAGTACACTGTTATATTGACAACATGACAAAGCAATTTGACTTTCTTATCCAGACACAATGACAGAGGGACTTGTCGTTCTGATGGCACTGACATGTTCACTGACACAGAGATTTACTGTTGAGAGATGAACTAGAGATGAACTCTTTTGAGCAATAGACTGGCATTTACAGGTGATCCACAGTGTTTTGCGATTTGTACAAATTGTTATGAGAAATGTTCTTACTGTATTGCAAATGTCGAGGATGATTCAAGAAATGTACCAAAGCCACTGAGAAAAACTGTAATGACTCACAATAACAAGAAGAGACCTTTACCTCATGGTACTGATGGACATGCTTTCCGTAACAGAATTCATATTTCCACCACCCCACGCCCTGAAACACACACATTAAGATGATTATATGTCACTGACTGGTTAATGAAACATCACTTGGGTGCTACAGATGAACATGCCTCACCCCGTGCAGACAGTACGAGCCACTGAGGAACTCCTTTATTAGCTGATCATCTGTCAGACGAGAGATGTGAGTGGTGCCGACAGTGACCTGAGACTGCCCTCCGACAGTCATGGGTTTGTGAGTGGACGTGAAGGCTTCCTCTGTAACTGGTGATGATGCCTCCTCCTGTGACATGTCAAAGATATGAATGAGCCCTAAGTCATATGTACACATAGTAGTCATTTATCACCTCAGTGCATCTTTGGGTGTATGTCTCACCTCCCTGGCTTCTGAGGTGCTGCTGAAAGGTGGTTTAAGCTGATCCTCTTGCTCTTTGTCCAACTGGGCGAGGCGCTGAGGCCGGAGCGGGGAGCCCGCCAGAGCCTGGCAGAAGATGGCATTCACCGGGGAGGACTTGAACCTGCAAGGAATATGTGTGAATTTTGTAAACAGTGAGACGTAAACACATACTTCAACGACTCAGGCTTATTCTGAGTATATTATTTCCATCTACCTATATTTTGGGTGTGCACACAGCAGAGGAGTCAACACCACCACTTCATATTCACAAGTGGTGACCTCAGCGACAGACAAGATCTCATGCTTTGCCTCTGGATGGCAGACGTACAACACGGATGAGGAGCGAGGCTGGTTCTGTTTCAGCACACAAGGAGTCCCATTTCCCATCTCCAATGAGTAGTAGGGAGTCAGCTGACCTTCTATATTTTTTGTGGGCACCTAGACACCAGTGGGAGAAGGTAAGGAAACAAACAAGAGACGACAAATGTGAGAACTGAAAGCTAGTCCTGCATAACTGGCTGGTTGGGGAGGTTTCAAATGTTCAACTCACTTCTGTTTCTGCTTCTGGTTTAACATTTTCTGTTACTTCAGCTTGATCTAAAAAAAATGTTATTGCATTAGCACAATGAGGAAAATACTATTATGCTTAATATTTTACAAAAGAAATATGACTAAAATAAATAATTAAATTACAGACACGAAGATACTCACCTGTCTCTGTTGACTGGCTCTTCTGTGCCACATTCCCCAGGTAGTACTCCTGAACACTAATCTTCTATGGAAACAAAATTTGTTTTATTTTTTGGCAGAATAACATAGTATACCAATTAAGTGCTGATTTGTCATTCATGCCATCTGAAAATGATTTTAAATCAGTCAAAATACTGACCTGGCCTGTGTCCTTCTCTTCATGATACTGTCTGATATGCTTTCCATGACAGACTTCATATGTCCAGTATGACTCAATCTGCAATGTTGACAAACCAAGAGGAGCTTTAAAGTAATCAGTAAGTCTTCAACTGACCCAACTCCATCAGTGCTCCAGCAACCATTTTTTTTTTTTTTGTTCCGGTCTACTGACAAAGCATGAACTCCAACTGAACACAGTTTCAGTTTCACTGCAGAGGGAAATTAACTGAAAAACGAGAAATCTCACCCTGTATGAGCAGCTGCTTCGTTTGAATAGAGACTCTAGAAGTTCACCAGGACTGGGCCCGCTGTACTCCTTCTCATCATCCTGGGACATCAAGACAAAGCAAACAAATGCAAGAAGAGTGAGAAATATATGGCAGCATAAGGAGCAGTGTCAGCGTAACAGACTAGTATTACTGAATTCAGCTGTACTGAACAGACATTGCCAAACACTCATATCATCTGGGGAGAGAGACTTGTTGTTGAATCTTGTTGTATATTATGCAGATCCATGCAGAAGTTTGTTGTGGTTTTAATCTCAGTTTCATTGGTTTACATTTGCTGCCAAATTAATGTCTAAAAAAATACTGGGATACAACTTCTATTGTTTTTCCATCATCTATTTCCATTTGGGTACAGTGAGCACATTTTTGCACCCTTGTATATTAGCAAAGTAAAGATGGAGTACAGCCTTAATGTAACTGATGTGAACAATGACGCTCAGAGATTGAAGCTCAGTCCTCAAGACTAAAGATGGGACATTTGCAGAAAAATCCAGGGCCTGTGCTTTTCAAAAATGTTTAAAGAAAGAAGATATATCTCATCAACCTTTGGAAAATGACTTGCAATAAAAATGACATGTACGCCTGAATTAAAATAAGCTGCATAAACCAGAACAGTCTTGTGTCCACATGAAACTTCTCTGCCTCAAAGGTTAACTACCTCTGTCAAAATGTCTGCAGTGTGTTTGTAATTGTTTTCTGCAGAGGCAATAAGAAAGTATTCAGAACTAATTCTACTGACGACCAAACAAACCTGTATTCAGATTTACAGAAAGAGTTAACAGTGCTCACCTCATCTCCAGCTGTCAGGGAGGGTAGGAGACATTTGTACTTCTCCTTTTCTGTTGTGGTCATGATAACAAAGTCATCTTCGTTGTAAAGTGCACCTGTAGGCTGAAAAACAAAGACGACCGTTTGTTACTAACGGGTATGAACAGAAAGAGGAGACGAACTCTAAAAACAGTGAGCTCACTCCACAGTAAAACATGAGAGGTTAACATCTCCTCAGCTTGTTACAAGTAATTCGCTCCTCAAAACAACAGTGCTGCTAAAAGAAGAGGTATACCAGCGTGAATTCAGCGCCTGGCCAGGTGATTTTGAAGGGGATTTCGTCTGTAAAGGACGGATACCCTCCTCTATTTGCTGAGACACCGCTGCAGACCTCCAGCAGCCCCCCGACTAACACCAGCAGCAGCCCAGGAATCATCTCTTCTCTCCGGCTGCTGAGCTCCGACAGCCCGCTCCTCCCCGGACCTCACCTCAAACCCACACCTGCAGGAGAGAAGGATAATAAACAACTAGTCCGATGTACGAAGAGGTCCGGGTTGACAAGTCTAAGACCGTGAGAGACGGATGTCAATACAGCCCAAAACACAGGAAGTGAACTATTTACTTGCCACGTCGTTTTCCGGCTGTACTTTTGGATCAAACAATAGGAGCGCCCCCTGGCGGTGAGAGGAGGCACTAAAAGACAGTTTGATATTTACAGTTTTTCTCAGAAGCTTATGCACATTTTTTCAGATCATAAATAAAATGATAAAAACTACGACTTCAGCCTACACATCATAGAAGTTTTTTTCAAGAAATAATTTTAGTCCAATTGCAAATATGTTGGAACAATCAGGCAAATGATTATGTGCAATAGTCTGCTGTTTCCTTCTGTCATGTTGGTCAAACTGTATTATACTGAATTGCGTAATGTTACTCTTCAAATGTAGACATTGGTTCACTGCATAAGTAATTATATGTCAACTGGCTGAATTGGCTGAATACATTTCTGTTAGACACCTTTCATTAAACTGTATTTATTTATTTATTTTGCTCTCAGGTGAGTCTTGACTGTCACCAGTGTGAACAACAATGAGTAAAACAGTAGATCCATCAATGACCAGTTAGTTGAAAAGTAGCTCAAAGGTGCCTCTTTTTACCCTGTCATTCGAAAGCATACATTTACTTAATAAAAGGTAGGGTAGAAAAAAATGAAGTGACAGAATTGTTTCAATAAAAAAAAACTTGCTGCCAACGATCAACCCAAACAAACAAACAAACAAACAAACATATCATTTTTCTAACATGTTAATTGACTGCATAGTGTGTGTAATTGACAATACGCAAGCCAGTATAAAAAATATGTTTCGTAAGAAGACACACAGGCTGATGAGTGACATATTTTGGTTTTCTGTTTTATGAACCATGAAGTCAGAAAAAAATTAATCCTTATTTATCTTTAATTATTTGTAGGTATGATTTGGAATAATGTTGCTAAATGAAAATGGGACTATTATCCGTCCTTAACCACATATTAATCCAATATATACAACACACTTAAATATACATTACTAAAAAAAACCCACCTCAAAGCAGCTTATGGCATCATAGTTACAACCAAAATGCTACAGCCACTTTTAGTTGACTAAAATGAATTATATAAGTAGATCTGACTTCTTTTGTGAAGCACTTTACTTGTGTTAACTGTCCTCACAGAAAACACTTACTAAACATAACCACATCCTTTAATGCTGAGAATGGTCCTCACAAAGCTGTTATTGAACTCAGACCAGAGCTCGCCTGAAGCGTTTGGCTCCTTTTGAGCTTAAATGCTGGAGAGAGGTTGCCAGATCGCATCCATACAGGCACAAAAGAAATTCAGATTGCCTCATCTCTGCCTCCCAGTGGATGGATTTATAATGTAATTGTGTGCTGAATGCACCGAGCTGTCTCAATTATTTTTAGGACTGAAAAAGTCAACATGGAGATATCTAATAAAGAGTAATTTAGATACTGTTGAGAAGCAGATTCACTAAGCATTTAATGGATATTAATGTGATTGACTTATATAGAGGCAGCGACTGGAGCAGCTCTCTGCCAATGTGCAGTGTCCTCTACTATTATCTGTGACTCTGTTGATTCAGCATTGCTCTGTGTTGAAAGACAATAAATAATTTCCATCCACCTGAAGGAAGCAGCTTACAGTCAACTGGAAATTTAAAACATAGACCCTGAAAATATGAAGCGTTGCACTTCACTGTCAAGGAGGAAATGTGCAGAGCGTCTTGGACTGATGGAAACATGGAGTGTAGACCTGAGTCGGGTATCTTTTCCACCTGTTGGTGGAGCTGTTGATGTGGTAATGTGCAGCATCCAAGGCAGGAGAAAGGAAGGAGATTACAACAGAGATTTTGAGACAAAGAGGGAGAGGATTAGGAGGAGAAAGGGATATGGAGGAACAGGGAAGGATACAAGTAAGAGAACACACCACTGGATCATCCACCTTCTGCAATCACTCTCCTCTGCTTACATACGTACAGATTGTACTTGGACCTGTCTCTGTCTCCTACATGCATCAAAATGGATGGAGAGATTTACAGTAATCTGTATGTATGGATATAGCACATACTGCATGTTTTTATGCATAAATAGGCAATTACACAGACAGATAGATAGATAGATAGATAGATAGATAGATAGATAGATAGATAGATAGATAGATAGATAGATAGATAGATAGATAGATAGATAGATACTCAGCAAAGAATGATAACTTTTTAGCATCAAGAAAACACTGGAAATAACTACATAGCAGGAAAAAAAAACATATTTTTATACATCAAACATCTCCAAGAGTAAATATTCAAAAACTTGAAAAGAATTAGTGGCTGAGACACAAGTAAACTTCTTTAGAGTCTCTTCCTCTGTGGTTGTGAACAGACTTTTGTGGAGCCTGACTGGTTGGAACTCACCTGAACTCCCCACTTTGAAATGAGCATTTTCATTTATTTCACTGTCATCCGTGGGGTGAACTTGATTTGCATAGAAGCCTTCCCCACACCCTCACCTTATGCATAATTGATACAACTGTCATCTCCCCAACCATAATAACATCATTCCAAAGGGAGCAGAGAGAAATGAATCTTGGCATTTGAAGGTCTCCGGCGAGATTAAGATATCTCCTGAGCTGTCAGCTAAAAATATACATAGAATATGTTGGACGTCAAATCAATACCGTCCCCTTTTTGCTAGATTTTCTTGATGACATTCAGTATTGATTTGTGTAAAGCATTCCTACATGTTGCACTTCTTTTGCAACTCATACAGGTTTCCCTTGGTAAACATGTTTCAATGATGCTATAAAGCTTGTCTTATAAATCAGGGATGGTGTTCTCCCATACACTCCCATCTGTTCCTGTTCCCTGCCTGCTGCTTCACCTGATCTTCCCCACCTCTCGGCTCACCTGATTCCCCTCCGACTGTCGGTCCTTGCAGTCTATATACCATACTATCACTATTCGCATGTGAAAGTGTTGTCTGTGTTCCTAGTGCCATTGTTCCCCACTGATCTCTTTTTCAAGCCTTGCTTGTTTTGGACTTTATCTGTTCTTGGACTCTGCCTCAGCCTGCTCCTTGTACTTTGTTTGCCTGCTTGGTTTTCGTGTCTTATCAGCTTTCTGTAAAGTAAAGCTCGTTTTTTGTTGCTTCAACCTGCCCGTGTGTTGTGGGTCCTTTTATCTGCACCCCACGTAACATATGCTTTATTGTAGTGTTTATTAATGCTGCACACTTGCAATAATTTATCAGCATTACATCACACCTTTCTTTTCAGTTTGTTTACTGAGGGTTTTTGGAGTGATGAATACACCAAAAGGCTCAAAATGACTTTATAATTTTGAAGAATCTCCAAAAAACTAGTGGGTGTGCTGAGCAGCTTAAGGACCGTAGTGTCAGAGCACAGTGAATGCTTCTTGATATGGTGCTTTAAAACCCGCTTGAGCAAACTAATTCTGTTTGTTCTGCATGGACACAGTTGTCACTCATGCACCTGTTGTGTTTTAATAAAACCTAAACACTGTGTTATGGGCTAAACAAATCTTGTAAAGGGGCTACCGCTTGAATAAATGCTGCAAAGAAGCAAAACAAGAAGGCAGTGACACATGAAAGAAAAGAATTTAAGCATGGCAGTGAATCGGAGTTCAGCTCTGCACATCCCTGCAGAGAAGGTAATGAGAGAGTATTTTTGTTTGGATGGGTCTGGATGGGGGCCAGATATTCACAGAGCTGGTCCTCGCTATATTTGTCTGTGACTGAGGCTTAGCTCTTATATGAGAAAATCAGAGGGGGGTCAGTCGAGACAGAACATCCCTGAGTCCCTGAATGCATCATCGAGGAACAAAGTCCATGATTAAAACATATATATTAGTTTTAAATCAGTGAAACGTTAGTACCTCTAAAATGTATATTTGTGTGTCAGTGGGTTGACACAATCCACAAATACAAACTTTCTTTTTTTTTGATGCCATATTTTATGTTTACAGCTCAGCTTGTCTGTCAGAAAACTCACAGTTTGGGAAAGCCTCCAGTTACAGCCCATCCCACCATGACCATTCTCAAAGGTGACCATGGATGTTTATGTAAACACCGTTAGCATTGTCTGAGACTTTAAGCTGTCTGGGAGAGTCTGGCGATGCCATGCTTGAACACAAAAGTCAGTGAAACCCCAGAAGTGTCTTTTGTCTATAAGCAAAGAACAGAGAAGTGAGTTAACTACTTGAAAATGCATCCTAAGCAGGGTGTATAAGCTAGAAGAGCTTAGTGAAGCTGGGAGGACTTTGAGAATGAAAGTCATTCGGTGTCTCTTCACACTCTGACAGTGAGTGGCACAAATACTTGCAAGGTGAGGAACAGAGCTCTTGACTGACTGGGCGGAGGATTGAAACGCAGATTCTGTGGCTATTTGATTGATATCAGGACTTCAGCAGCTAGAAATGTGGCAAATGTGAGCAGGGTAAGTAAGTAAGTAAGTGGCACAGTTGTGAACAAGATCAAGCCAAGTCCTACTTTACCACTTAAAAACAGATTTTTGCTATTACTTCATAATGCATTTGCAACAAAGAAGAAACTATTCTTTGAAGATATTCAAGCTGTCTGGAAAGAAATAGCACCCCTGAAATATTAGAGGTTACTGTATATTTTATGGATTTCTCTAAATTACCATATGAAGATCATTTCCACCGTCCACAACAACCCACTTCAGCTATTTACAGAGCAAATACATAAACTATTGTAGTTCTTTATCTTGCTGGTAAGATGCGCAGTACATACTGCAGCCACTGAACCATTTACACTTGACTCTGCTTTGCATAACTGATGCAAAGAAATACTACAATCCATCATCATTTACATGCAGGCACAAGATTTCATTGGCACCAATTTGGATGGCAGATCAGTTTAATTGGCTCAGATATGTGAGGGATGATGTCTTCTTCCATTTTATGTATATGTCCACTCTCTACCAGTTAGCTCATGTGTAAAGTAATCATTACATCAGACATCAGAGAAAACAAATAAAGACAGGCGATAGTTTAATGCGCAGAATTTAACCTTCAGCATGTGTCTTATTTTACACATTAGACAACAAGGTATTTGAAGATCATGAAAAACAAGCTGAAGAATAGGTGTTCATATCAAACAGCAAATTAGCAGTTAGTCCTCCACTAATAAAACATTAGTTGATTAGTTTTCCTGTTTCATAGCATCTTCACCTATATTAAGCACATGAAGCCACTGAAGGTAACATGTCATCTCTTCATTTTTCTATCCGTAACAGAGAACTCCACGTCCATGATGCAGATGCTATATTTGTGTTACCACTTTGAAACCTGCACATTTATTGAAGCACACACATTTGTATGCATTTCACAAAATAATATAAGCAATCAGCTATCATTTTACTTAGTATGCAGAGCATTCTCCTCCATTACATTTTGTTTGAATGCTCTTTATATCTACTGCCATTGCAAATTCAGAGAGTGGCTCTAAATAATTTTACACTGACATCCATATTCTGCCAAAAATTAAAATGTAATACTTCAAGTAATTTAGTATGTTATGCAGTTAATCCAGTGTGTTGAAGCCAATAATGTAATAACAGCCAATAACGTAATAAATTTTCCCTTTTTGAAATGTAATAGGCCAATAACGTAATCATTTATTACGTTATTGGCTGCTTATTACGTTATTGGCCTGGTAAAAGAAAAAAAAACTTTGCAAATGTAATAACTGAGCCAATAACATAATAAATCATTATGTTATTGGTCAACAGTTATTATGTTATTGTTTCAGGACTTTTATTACGGTATTGGCCAGTTATTACGTTATTGGTCTATTAAATTTATTACGCTATCGGCTGTTATTACTGTATTTTCCGCACTATAAGGTGCACCTAAAAGCCTTTAATTTTCTCAAAAACCAACAGTGCGCCTTATAATCCGATGCGCCTTATGTATGGATCAATATTGGTTAATTATGGCTACCGTGGTCAGGGGGCGTATATTTTGATTGCATGCAACGTCTGATTTACCGTGTGATTTACCGTAGTGGTATCAGACTGTTTCTTTTACGTGTTTACTGAATCAGGGACAAGTCCCCTCCACGTTTGTGATGCACTAACTACGTGATAAAAAGTTGCACTACCTGTTGTACCTTGCTGTTGGTAAAAGATAATACTACGTCACTGACGTTACCTCGGAGAAAAAAATAAAACAGCTGTTCATGTAGCTTTGAACTGTGACAAATGGAGTTGGAAATACATTGTTTTCAACAAATACTGGTAAGAGCTACTGGTACGTACGGTACCATATTGTGAATGTACTAGCTTGTTTTGGGAGTGAACGGAGTTGTCAGAACGTTGGTTTGTTTTCTATTAATAAAGTTTGACTGACTGACTTATCTGACTGTTTTGTTGACATTCCCTTTAGCGCAGCTTCATCTAGATGGATGATAACACAACCCCAGACACTGCAGTAGTTTCTATTCTATGCACCTTATAATCCGATGCA
>OOFC01043002.1:0-17776 GCA_900323345.1 Pseudochromis fuscus
GGTACACGAGCTGATTGCAATGAAAGCAACACAGCGGTGAGTCATCTCTGAAAGGTCACTGTGCAAATGATGTTTGTGTGTTTGGTGCGATGATTGATTTCATTGACATGAATATGACATGAAGATGACTCACTTCTCCACAGCAACAGTGTAACAATCCAGGAAGTTGTTGTGTTGTGTGTCTGTGTTATTAACATGTGTCTGGTTGTGTCAGTCCAGTTCCTCCTCGTCTCCTATCTGTGTGTGTGTGTTTATGTGTGTGTGTGCTGGAGACATATATAGATGTCGCAGAGTAAACAAGCTGCCAGTTTCTCATCCTGGAGGTCGGACAGAAAAGTTTTTTGTTTTGTTTTTGTTTTGTTTTTCTTTTCCGGAGTCTGTCATAACCAATTTCACTTCAGTGTTTAGAGACTGAATAATTTCCACATTCACTCAGGCGTTGTGTCTTTTGGGGGGTGCGGGTGAACGGTTTCTGACAACTAACCCGAAAAAAAAAAAAAAAATCACGCCTGGGCTGTCAGATTTAGAGCAACTATAATAAATATTTTAATATTAGCAAGGCTTCATGTGATTACTTTTAGCGTTTTTCAGCCTGTTGTTTTGGTTTTCTGGCAGCAGCTTTAGTGTTTTGTCTCACTCACGCTGCTCTCATATCATCTTTTGTTGTCACGGCAGGCAGCTGCTTTCAACACTAAGCGGTTAGCCTGTGAACATATTGGAGCATTTAGCAGCTAAATATCCACATATTTCCCCCAGGAGCCGCTGAGGACCAATACAGAGTTAAATTCATTCACCAGGTGGCCAGAGACACAACTGGGAGGCTACGTGTTCCCCACAGGCTGGGTATGGAAATGGACGAAGCAACAGGGGCTCAAAAATGTCAAAAGTGCTAAATTACCGATGGCCACTAGATGCTGACTCCAAGAAACTCCAATTGACTTTAGTTCAAAAGTCGTCATTTTCAATCTTGAAATATTAAGTCAACACATTTTTACAAGTCATTCTGATGTCATTAGCTAAAGTTAATTCCTCTTATTATTGACCTGGTCCATCTGAAAACCATTTCATCATTAAGTAGATATTAGGTTTCAAACAGAGGAATTAGGGGTGTAGTTAGTTTGATTGACAGGTCTGATCTCCAGTGAGTCCAGTGCTGAAAACGAGCCTCACACACATTGAGCAGTGACCTCAGGTTCAAGGGTCAGACCCGCCTCCTTATTCGTCCCTTCATATCCAAATATAGTCACGTCAGGCTCCATGACAACCAACATGGTGACTTTCAAATTCCAAACTCCTGGCTTCAAAATAAGAGTCCACAAACCAGCGGGTGATGTCACATCGTCCATTCTGTTGATCGACTGTGGTGTTCGCTCTGTGTTTGAATTTGAAACGGTTTTGTAAAAGTTTATGTGTAAAAGTTGTATGTCAGTGTGTTTTGGCCTTGGAAAACAAACAGAGGGAGAATCACCCTGGATTTATTATTAATCATGTAGAGATGGATAGGCATTTATTGTTCTCAGTTAGTTATTTAACTCTGTTTTTAGCACACACATTCGCAGACACACATCCCCCAGCACCATACAGAGTTGCCCCTGGATGCTGGGGTGGGCAACCCTGTGCAGGTTGGATGCTGACCTGATTGTCCTGCTCCAGTCTGCATGCAGATATGGAGCTGTGTTTTAGAGTAGGGGGGATTTGTAGGGGTTGGCCAAGAATAAGGGGCTGTTGGCACAACACACTGTCTCTCCCACTCTCTGTCTCTCTCTCTCACACACACACACACACACACACTCACACATACACAGAGTCTGGTGTGAAAACTAAGGGAAGAAAGAGAGGGATTACGGGGAAGAAAAGGGGAATCGCCGGTTTTCTCAGCCGTACTGTGACAGTGAGGTATTTCAAGAATGAGAGATTATTTCAAACACACACACAGAGCCAGTGTGTACACACAAGGGAAGTGATTGTTTGCATCTGACAAGAATGGTATGTCTGGACAAGTGGTTTAATCTTTGTTATGTATCGGAGTAACACCCTTATCAAGATTCTCGAGACATACTGATCTGTTGCAGGTTTTTATAGAGGTTTTTTTTTGGATGTGACAGAGGAGAAATGTTTGGTAGCAGCCTGAACATTCACTTCATATCTAAAAGGAAGATTTTTTTACATCGGGGGTATAAAAAAACCTTCATATTAAGTGGACTTGACACTGAAATCTAATTAATGGAAATGAGAGCAAAAAATTTCCTTATTTTTTACCTTCCTCTTCAGCGTTCTTCCTGTTTTTTACGTCACATTATCAGTCTTTATTTTTTCTTGTCGTGATCCGTCCCTTGTGACTTCTCCTTGCCTTTAACCCAGACTAACTTTTTAATACAACCTCTGCTAAATAAAACATGTCAGACTTTCAATATCACGCATGCTCGACTGATTGTGATTGATTGTTTGTCTGTACATTTCCCAAATTTCCCCAAATTGTGGTGCGATGCTCTGATTAGCTGCTGCAAAGCCAACATAGGATGTGATTGATCTGATCTCATTCTGAAGTAGACAGATAGAGACGCGTCTGTGTGTTGTTGTTATAAATTGTCTTTGTTGTGTGATTTAACTGCTCAATTCCCCTGATGCTCAATAAAGACTCATTTTACCACCAAAAAATGTTATAATTTCTCTTCACTTTCTTCTCGCTGTAAAGTGCTGAAGGAAACCCTGAACCTGTAAGTGGTGCAATTTTAATTAAAGCTCACAGTATTAACAGAGCTGTCTTTTCATGTTTTGAGGAGGTGAAAGTTTTTGTCAATCCCGCCGGCTGAAGTGACAGCTTTCTCTGACAAATTTAATCAGCTGTGGCTAATTAAGACTATTTTCTACGAGTTAGTTAAAAAAACTCCGTCTTTGAAGCGAGCGGTGTTATTTTTTTTTCTTATATTTCCATCCTTCATTGCCCTCTCTTCTCATTTCCTTCTTTAATCCCAACTCCTTGTCTTCTGCGACTCATTTGTCTTTCGTCTACTCTCAGTTGTCCGTGCCCTTTTTTCTGTTTCCCGTTTAGCCTCATATATGTTTCCAGCCTCGCTGCGAAGCACTTCCGGTTCCTCATGAGTGATCTGTCAGGAGCTGATGTCTGTTTAAACTAGACGTGTCCTGTGTGGGCAGAGAGTCAGACTGAGAGCTGAGCTCAGCCACTGTCACTCTGCCCACACTGGAAATGTCTTATGTAAACATCATCCACTTCATCCCTCCTTGAGAAAAGATTATTATTGATGTTTTATGAAAGGGAGGAAAGTGAGATTTACACAGTGGTGAGAAACATATGGGAGCAGAGGGAGGGAGAGAGAGAGGCTGTGCTGACATTTTCCTCCCCTCTCACTTTCTTTTCATCCATCTTTTTAAAATCAACTTGTATAGCTTTCACTGCTTCTGTTTGCCCTTTTCTCCGTCGTTTCACTCAAATGTAGAGAAATACACTGAACACTCAGTTGCCACTTTGGTGTGTACACCCAGCTATAAACTGCAGTCTAATACAGCAGCCCTGCAATGAATACTACCTTCATAAAGTTTGCAATTTAAAGGTGTTGGTGTGACTTTATGGTTATTCTTGGGGCTGTGGTGTTGATTGGTTTGTACCAGGATAAACAGAGAGATGTAGTTTACTATTGAGACTGCACTTACAAATCAGATGTGTCAGAAATGCCTTCAAAGGAATAGAAACGCCATGGTCAGGATACAGTCTGGAAGATAGATAATGACATAAACTAATGATTTATGTCAGTGGTTGAAAGTAAAGAGCTCATTCAAGTAAGATATCCACCTTTGAAAGTCGGGAATCTTGACTTTCATGAAGGCTGCTATCTTAAATGAGCCCATATGATGTCAGAATAGAGTTGCAGAATTCCAGGAGTTGGAAACTTTACAAAGGAATTAACGGGATTTTATGGGAATTAATGGGAATTAGCAGGAATTTATGGGAATAAAGCAGAAATTTACAAAATTGAAGGTTGACCCTCAACAGGGAACATAAATATTGTTGGGGAAAATATATTGTAGCATAATATTGGCTAAAACAACCAGATTTAATGCAAGTACACTCCTCAACCATTTGAGGCCACGCCCCCTGCATGCACTGTTCACTCCTCCATCACATGCACAGATGATTGCTTCAACCCTGGAGGCCACAGTTTTGAGCCCAAAGCACAAGTATGTTTTTATAATATTATGGGGTAAATATATTTGATCTATAATGCTATTACTGTTTAACTTGCAAAAATGTAATAAAAATTTATTCATACAGAAGCTAGCTAGCTGGTACATTAGGTGCTAAATGTAAGCTAGTTTTCATTTCATTGACCGTTTAAGGGCTAGCTTATTATAGCTCCCTCAAATGTGATGCAAGACGGTTTTCTGTAACCGTACAAGAATTTATACATCAATTGTAAAATATTTTAAAGACAATTCCAGTTGTTTAGCCACCTACATTGTTTTTACAAGTTTTTTTGTTATTTGTATATGATATAGTTTGCTTAAATTACCCCCAGTTTCCAGTTAATTCCCATAAATTCCCAATAATTTCCATAAAATCCCACAGAAAGTTTCAATTTGGAATATTTCCAAAATCCCCCAGCTTAACTTCCCATGGAAAGTTACCAGAAATTTTCCGCCCCTTTGCAACCCTATGTCAGAGCATTTCAAGCAATCACAAAAATTTCCCCCATTCTTCTGATTGGTTGAAATGATCTGACATCATATGGGCTCAGCATGTGGGAGCTACACATGGTGAGTCAGTCTTGGCGTTAGGACTACCACACACACACACAAAAAAAAACAACAACACACAACTATATTATAAAGAGCTGAATTTTTCTCATGGGCTCTAAATCTTACAAGCTAACCTAAGTATTTTCCATTTACTGTTCCTTTAAGTAACGACTGAGGAATACCACTGTCAGAAAGTTTAATAATAACACTGTTTACGTAATTGGAAAAAATTGGAGGACTACAATATGACATATTACATTATGTGCCGCAGTCTAACTATTTTGTATTTGCATGAAAAATTGATATGTTTGCTTTCTTTTCCTGCTGGCTCTGTTTGCAGAGAAAGTCAAGGACGTGGACGTTGCATATATAACACAGCTTTGCAGATGAATGTTAAAATAAACCTGGCGAGATCATCTGATAGTACATTTAGTACTAGATTTTATCTCATAAGCGACAACAACACACATTATTCTCACTTTTGAGGTAATAACCTGCCTGAGTTTTAGCAAGAGGAAGTGAATAGAGAGCTAGTGTGGACACATGGTGAAAAATCTCAGTATATTCCACTGAGGCAAATGCAGAAGAATTGTTTGTATCAGTTATTTGACTCGGGGCTCTCTCCATCTTTTTATTCTCTTTCACACACACACACACACACACACCCATATAAATCTGCTGTCCTTCCTGTCCAGGCTCATATAACATCCTATTCAACAGTGTTAAGCCACAAGATCTACTTTTACAGTTCCCACTCCTCTGCTCCCCGGAGACTCGTCTTGTGGAGCAAACCAACGACACTTGTGCTCAGGGGCTCGGAGCTGGGGAGATACTGAGGAGGAGGAGGAGGTAGTGGGGGTGTTTGGTTTGCATTGTTTTAAGAATCAGAGCCACACCATGTGTAGTTCCTCCTGAATATTTCATCGCACACACCATTAAGATCAAAGCAAAATCAGCTGTCGTACTGTTATGACTCCAAGGAGGGAACATCTAACTATTCTCCCTCCGCTGCTCCTCTCATTAGGGCTCCTCAAATGTAAACACAAGTGATTTCCGAGGTTTCTTTATTGTTTTTATTTTTAATTGTCCTGTAGCAGGTTGAAAAATGAACAAAATCTGTGAGTTGAAATTTAAATGTTGAAATCTTTCCACGATGACTTGGCTTTTTTTGACCATTTTTTTCTACTTAAACTCCTATTTTCAAATATGTCCTTTTTAGTGCGGTGATATACTGGAGTGAAGTCAGTAAATCAAACAGCATGAGAGTGATCTGTAAGTTGAAGATTTTTCTCCAAAAATACTTCAGCCTAAAACAAGAAACAGCTTCATCTTTTCCAAGTGAGAACTGATGTGACCTGTTTTCCTAATTAAATTTGTAATTAGCAGTGAAAACTGTGCACAAGAAGTACTATTTTTACATCTTTACCAGCACACTACAGAACAAAATCACCCTTCTGAGGCTTTATATGTAATCTCTCGCTGAAATATATTTCTCAGGATTTCAAGTAACACTGTGGAAAGACAGAAAATCTATTTACAGGCTTACGGGGAGCTGTAATTGTCCTCGGTATTGACAGATGACTCTGCACCAGATCTCTGCCTTTTGTTGTCGTGGTAAAACCTGGACGACGGGAGACCTCGTCCACATACTTTTGTTTACCTCCGTTATGTAACATAGGGCGTGCGTGTGTGTGTGTGGTTGGTGTACATGTGATTGTGGGATACATGATACTTATCAGCGCAGGAACACATTGTACTCTGACCCCCGCTGACTCCCTTCCTGCTGGATGAGATGACTTGACATTATTATGAGGTGATGCTTTCTTTTCCTGTCTGACTTGATGTTTTCCATCTCACTTATCTGACATCCAAGCTAGAAATGCACCAGGAAAAATCTACCAGTGAATCTTACAGACAGGGTTGAAAAAAGGACTGAATTTACAAATTATTGAATTTGAATCGACACCTATTAGACACAAATGTTTACAAATTGACTTGATTTTTGTCCTAAATATCCAGTTTTCTGCAGTTATCTTTGGTGTCACATTGTTTCATGTTCCTTTATTTTCTGTTCTCATTCTTTTTTCCTTTTCACTTTGTGCCAGAAAGCCAAACAAGCAGCATTCGAGTCATAAAACAAAATGTAATAAAGCCCATATTAGAATAAACAACACGAAGAATATCATAAAATCCAACAGCACTCCGCAGCTGATAACATCTCAGTATATTACACTACTGACTGGTTATCACATCACGCAGTCTGTAATCAACTTCTGCCTTTTTTGTCTCACTATCTAGAAATCCTATGAACCAAACCCAGCGATCAATTGATCATATTAACCAGTGTTGTCTGTCGGCCTTTGTTTTTAGTCCCGTTTACACCGTCCTGATGTCGCTGATACTCATCAGAGAGACAGAGTGTGTATTCATCTGCAGGGTTACCCTCCGAAATACTTGCTGCATAAGTCATGCTTCCTAAAAACTGCAATCTCCAGAAAATGAAACTGTGTGAGTCACTTCTAAAGCTTGAAGTAAGAACCAGTGGGAACAGCAAGAAATGTCGACTAACACCCTTTTGGTTTTTGGTCTTTTCATGGGATTTGTTGCAAAGAACAAAATCTATGGAGTTACACCAGCCTTATCCTTTAATAATGCAGCAACGCCACCCACTAAATGTAATAAGACACTTGTAGCTTTTAAAGTTACATAACAGAAACAGTCCGCCCAGTGTCCCCAGTATGAAACCTATTCTTCCTCCTGTGTGTGTGTCTTTTCTCTCCTTTCTCCTTTGCCAGTTGACTGGCCAGGCCTGTTTGTCCAGTATCAGATATCGGACTGATACCAGGCCAAAATTGGGTTCAGTTATCTGCCTCCTTTTGTCCTCACATAAATATATTAGAATTTTAGATTCATTAATAATGATGCATTTGCACATTGCTCCTGCAGTCATGGGCTGAGCTGGCCATTCGTTTCAGAGAAAAATGGATCAGATCTGCGCCTTATTATTAGATTCATGGATGCGTTATCTGCAGTGGAAATGATCCCAATGGAAAGGGTCCCGGGGGAAATTGGGGGCCTCTGCAGATGCATTAAAAAAAGACAAAGAAAGCATCATTCAGAGGAGGAGTTTATACCTTCTGTGTGTACATATAAAGGGTTTTCTTACTGTGAAGATGAAGGAAGTTTTATGGTATCCATCTGTGTAATTAGGTGTATTAATAGTTATTTTATCCTTGAATATCCTCCATTCTGATTTAACTTTAATTTCTGCTGATAAAAATCCACCCGTACATTTTATCTTCACATATAATTAATAACCTGTGTTGATCTATTCTCAACTTTTGTTGTGAAAACACGTGAAATGTCACTCTCGTAAAGACGCTGAAATAAACTGTGGCAGCTGTTGTGATGATGACGGCAGCGGTGGTGATGATGATTCGGAGGATAATGATAATGATAAGGATGAGGAGGATGATGATGATGATGATGATGATCGCGGTGCTGGCTGCTTGATGTGAGGGTGATGGCACTGAGGGAGGATGAGGATGATAAGTAAGCGGCGTGATAATGAGACGTTGAAGCTAAACTGAATAACTAAAGGTTGTTTGTTGTTGTTTGTTGCGGTGATCACTGACGCACTTCACCTTTTCACACAAAGGTCTTCACTTCAGCAGGCGAGGGTGCAAATAATAGGTGTGCAAAAACACAAAGCGTGTGTGTGTGTGTGTGCGGTTTGTTGAGTGATTTGTTATTTCGCTCAATATTTGGGTGTGGTGTCATCCTACATGATGGCGTGTGTGGCTGATTTTGTGTGTTTTCTGCAGGTGTCTGTTACAGTGTCCAGATGTGTGTGTGTGTGTGTGTGTGTGTGTGTGTGTGTTTGAGTCTTTATTGGTTCCCAGTGGGTTCAGCAGAGTTCCTGACCCCATTTCCTGCTGTTGTTGACAGAGAGACATTCGGCCCGAGGCTCCAGAGACCAGACACTGCCTGGAGGAGCTTTCTGTCACTGCTGCCTACAACCACTTGATTTATCATTGTTTCAGTAGCTTTTTCCTCCCTTTCTTTTACATCTGTCAAACTCTGATTCAGTCTTTCTGGACCATGAGGTCAGGACCCGTCTGTAAGCGAGAGCCCCAGATATGGGAAGGACTTCCTAATAATTCCTCTTGTCATAAGCAGTGCAGTGTGTCACAGCACTTACAGTTTTGAAACTGTCCCCACAGATTTCTGCATGAATCACTGAAGGGGAGAGAAAGAGAAAAGTGGTGTGGATAGTATAAAATCTAACTTTAATTGTGGTAATTATACAAACAGTCTCACTTCCTGACAGTGTTGCCTCTCTACATTGTTATGATCTTCCAGCCAGTTCTCTCTGGGGGGAAAAAAAGTACATTTTATATCATCAATTTTTTATAATTTCATACAAGAGTGCTACTTTCAAACTTCTTGTGGCTGAAAAATACTCAATGGTGTAAATCTGTTATGAATTTTCTCCAGTTACATAGAAGTGAACATTGATCTTTTTCAATTCACCGAGAGAAACATTGTGAATAATTACTAAAACACTATCTTAATTAACAAGGGCAATTCTTTTAGTCCTCCTGGCACCATTAATTTAATATTTCAACATCCCTAATTTTGTACTTTTCTCTTTCCTGACCTAGAATATGTTTAATTTACTCAAAGTAGTCAGAGGTTTGAGAAGCACACTCGCTGTCAAATAGCCTGTCAGGTCTGTGTCTGATGAACAACTGTGGATACTCTTTCTTGGTAATTGGGTCAAACTTTATCAATATGACATTAACCTAGAGTGAGAGCTACCAGAGTCAATGTAAGTGCAGTTTTAAGAGTTATGAGGAAAAGAAAATCTCATATTTTCTCTCCTTTAAAGAGCAGAGGATCAGACTTTGCTCTAATATTTTAGTACTTGATGCACATACTTGAGGTTGTGCCATAAAATGGGACGCGTGTTGACACTGTGCTGATATGTAACCACAGTCTCAGGTGCCAGCAACCACAGCACTCCTGTTATTGCTTAATTTGCTGCTGTTATCACTCACTAACAAATCCAAGAATTAGTTTGATTTACCTTGTTCTCGGTTTGATTTTACGACAAGGTGTGGTCCGCGTCGGGGCAAAAACTTTAAGGTGTTAAAACAAGTTGTTTTCATCTCCAGACCACATAAAAACTCTGTGTATGTGTTTTGTTCCAGGTCGCTGCCGGAGTCGACAGGTGGTCTGTCTGGGCAGGAGAGGGAGGGCGACGCTCAGCCGCCCCCGACACAGCTCTACAGCTGCTATGACCTGGACGACCTGGATGTTGCCTGGCTGCAGCTGGTCAACCAAGAGTTCAGACAGATGGGTGAGTGCTGAATTACCTGTTGTGTAATTTGATAATAACAGTCAGAAAGCAGCCTGTGTAAATACAGGGCTGTAGTTTTTCCCTCCTTCACTTGTATTGTATCAAACCAGCATCCAGAAGGCAGTGAACATGGGTGTAAGTGATGAAATACTGAAACTGATGTGTTTTGACTTGGCCTCTTTCTGCATGTTGGCCTTTTGAGAAATAACTCACCCCGATGTGTCATAAATGATGTGGTTTCATTTCAGTCTCATGGACTCATGTGCACGCTACTGTGGGGAAGTCGTATTACTGCGTAGAGCTGCAACAAAATAATCGTTTTTTCTTTTCTTTTTGGATGGATCCTTCAGTTCAGTCTGTAAAATATCAGAAACCAAGTGGAAAATGCTTCAAGACTCTGTTTTAAGTTGTTTTCCTTTCAATGCACTTAGTCTAAAAACACGATTATATAAAATGCAACAAAGCAGCAGATTTTGGTCAGAATTAGTGAATCTTACAAATTTCTATCAAAAATGTTTTAAAAGTTAATAAATTATGAAAATTCTGTCTGTCAATTGATGAATTGGTTGTTTGTTTAACTTTGTTTAAATGTGAAGCAGCAGTGATACAAACATGGATGACTTATTTCCTTTTATATAAACTTGGCAAACACATTTCTAATCTCCTGTCCTGCATCCAGAGGTAAAGCAGCGGTTTGAGTTTTATTTAAAGACTTTACTGTTTAGGAATCACTTTGAGTTATCTGTTGGGATTTATTATTACACTCAGCTCATATCCAGCACTCCCCAGAAGAAGGATTTATAGCAACTGGTGTTTTTAAGCCAAACACTTTGCTGTTTTAAAAACCTATCTGACAATTTTCTAACAACTTTACATAATTTTACAATCACATTTAAAACCTGTAAAATGTACCTTCTGAAACCTGCAGATAGCCTGTTTTCCTTCTTTCCACTTCCTGCTTTCATTTGGCCTCATTCGAGTTTTTTCATAAGTTTCTTACAAGAAAGACGACACCAGATTCATGAAGTGCTAAAATATCTGAGATGTTCTCAGCTGTGTTCTTACTCTGATGGATCCTAATCCTTTGTAGAGTCAGAGCACGTGCCAGTGGCTCCTTATTTGCATATGTAAACACCCGCTGATGCCCATGAAAGGGCGTGAGGCTGCAGGGCCGTGTGCACGCAGAATCCGAGGAACTGAAGGGAGAGGGTGACATGTTAAAATGTAAACACAGCGAAGCAGCGACTGAAGGAAGAACTGCTGCAGGTGGAGAACAACAAACCAGCTGCATGTTGAGTAGTGTTGGTTGTGGATATTATATACCTACTCGCTTCGCTTCGCCTTGGATTGCTCGGGATCAGCCCCCCTCCGTTGCATTTACATTGCTGAGGACAGTCCTTCCTCCGTGTAGCTGACTGTCATTCGTGACATCATCTTTTATGCGATTCTTTCATTTCTGACCACGCCGTCCAGCTCCTGCTGAATTTTCTCATCGGCGGCTAATGACAGAAAGGTTTGCACCTCGTCCTGAGTCCATGGGGCAGGATTTCTAACAGCTGCCATTTCTCTTCTTGTTGTAAACACCTCTGCACGGTTTAATGAAGATTATTTACGTGCCGGGCAGTGATGATGCAACGACACAGGAACCGCAGGAGAGGAGGTACGACAAGTTGTACCAGGTCCAAGTTCCTGGTACTTTTTTGCCAGTGGAAATGCCCCAAAACCGAAGTGAAGCGAGTAGGTACCAGTGTAAATGTGTCATAAGAGACACATCAGATACTGTTAGTGTGCGCTGTTAGGAGCACACAACCGAGGAAGTTAAAAAAGTTATAGAAGTTACCAGAACAGTGGAGTTTTTAATTAAATGACATCATGAACTGCCCTCCATCTGAACCATATCAGAGATGAGAACCATGTCTGGTCTCAGGTATGGTTCTGGTTGCATGTTCTGGACACATCTCCTTGTTGTGAATGGAAGTGTTAGTGTAGAGTTTACTCATTTTAAAAAACCAAAATGCTGTAAAATAACAATTAAAAACTAATGTGAATGAGGAAAATATTATTGTAATTTAAATCATATAATCATACACAGCTGTAGAATAAAAAAAACCCCGCATATTCACATACATTACATTTGTAGATTTTACCTACGATCAAATCCAGGATAAGAAAACATGAATGAAAAATCTTCTTCTTCTAACGAACACTTGTTGAATGAAGCCCATTATTCTCTCTTCTCCTGCTTGATCATTGGCTCCTTCCTCCTTCCTCCTTCCTGGTCTGCTCTTCTTCTTCTGCAGTTTTCTGTCACTTCCCTTCTCCTCTGCTTCTCCACATCCTCCGTTTTTGCCTCGGTGACAACTGCTGACCCCCGAGCATCTCCCTCATCTCCAACATTTTATTCGATATCTGATTGGCTCCCTTTAGATAAAGCAGAGTAATTGTGTTTATAAATCCCCGCTGGGGTTTCAGGCCCTATTTCTGCTACACGTTCTCCTTAAATCAAACACACACACACACACACACACACACACACACACTCTTTTACTGGCGCTTCCTGGAGCCAAAGCGAGTTGTTTCTCATAACCTTCAACGGCCCACCAAACAAACAGATGGTTGATTGGTTCTGCTGGGGCGAGGCTCCGGACTCATGATGGGATGATTCAGCATTTTCTGCATCAGTCGTCCACTTTCTGTATAGATGTGTACGAGTGTGTGTTCACAATGTGCACTCAAGAGATCAAATGTTGATACCGGACATGCTGCAATTCTGGTTATTTGAACACTTTTTCATTTTGGGGTTTAGCGCCGGGGTTAATTTGATTTTCACATTATTCAGCTCAGGGGAAACGAGTTTTTTTGTGCAGAAAAGTAAAAGGACATTACAGCAGTGCAATACACAAGAATAACACACAGTGTGTCAGCAGCAAGAGAAAACACCTAATATTAAAGATCAGGCTTGATAAGGTTTTATAGATTAATTCAAATACAATTAGAAACGGACAAAAAAGTGCACAATACAGAGAAGCTGCGACAATAAAAGCAGTGGGAAAATACAGTATGTGTGTGTTTGTGCGTTCATATTCAGAAGAACACACACACTACATACACAGTGATGAATGAATATCTGCAATATGTGCGCACAGCTGTCAACACTCACCGAGAAGATGGATATACAGTTAATGTACTTAAAGCGCACACAAACTTCACAGCGCAAACACGACACACACTCGTACAAAATGTGGCAACCGGGGCGTTATTTCCCCAACCCTGCAGTGTGTGCTCAGCTCATGATGTAAATGTCACAGCAAGTTAATATCTAACTCTCCTTCCTCTTTCCCGGTGGCTTCACGAGCAGCTTCTGAATCCACAACAACTTACAGTCGCACACTTGCTTCTGTTTACTTGCACGTCAACATTCGTGCTTTGGGCCAAATTCAACACTAATGTGTGATTTTAAAGTTGACCTGTTTTCAAGCTCCGCAGCAGATGCTGAGTTTCATCTTAAAGCCGATGTTGCATTGGAAGTAAAGTATGTGAAACTCAGACGGTCGCACTGAGATTCTCAAGAAACTAAAGAGTAAATAAAGTTGTTGTTTATTTATTTCTGGGGTGGGATGAGATTGAATGACATAAATAATGAATGGAGGCACAGGATGCTCCACTTAAAAAAAAAAAAGCCTCTCGAATGAATCCCTAAAATATCAATAAATAATTCCCAACCACAGACTTCACGACTGCTGAAGTTTCTGTGTGGAGGACTCGGACAGGACAGAAAAAGTGTGATTTATTGATTAAATATTTTAAACATAAACTTTGAAATCTAGATCCAGAGATTGTGGCTGACCAAGTAATTTAATTTACTCAGCTCAGTGCAATATGTGTGCACACAGCCAGCAATCGAAATCTGTTGAATATTACAGTCTTTAAGTTGCATCACCAAATTTTTTTTTACCCATTTTGTATAATCACAGTCATCTCATTGCAGGTAATGAGATAATAATATTCCACATTTGCTCACCACCGACCTGGAAACCAGACTGTTTACTTTCCCGGTATCTTAAATCCTTTATTTTTTCATGAGGACGAAAGCCTGCATTTGCCTGTTAAATCAGTTTTCATCAACTATTAACCAGCCTCAGAGCAAGGCATTACTTTGAGATGCAAATGGGGCAGGAATGCTAATGTCGACACATATTGGCATGGTGAACTGAGCTGTGGGCAACGAGGGCTTAATGGCAGAATTTGTCTTTTTTTTGGCTCTGGTAGTAAATGGCATTGCAGAGTGCGTGCAGCGTCTCTCTGGTTAGCACAGAGTCCACTGCCACAGTCCGAGGATAATTTTCACCACATTTCGCTCCGAGTCGGCCCAAAGAAAACAGAGAGCGACCTTGTGGGATAAACGTGCGAAAGTAAAGCTGTGTGCATTTCCAATTAAAGTTTAAGACAAAGAGTTTTGGCCAGAAATAACTTGAAATTGGTAAATTGGCTCATTCATTGGGAGTTGAATATGAGCTGTTTCCCATTACTGATAACAAGAAATTAAAGAAAACTCCAAGTGTTGTTACTGTCACTTTACTCTTCATCCCTGCTTCCTGTGGTCATGTCCCACACTTTGTTGCTTCACTTTGAAATTGGTGAAGATGATGACACTTCATTCAAATGTGTGTAGAACAATAAAAGTGAATTATATTAAATTTGTTTAAATACTTCAGGCTGCATGATTAATAACTCAAAATACCATGGCACTCTTATTCTTCTTTATGTCAATGGGATTTAATATAGATTTTTTATGAAGTTTGCACTCCACTTCTATGCTATACTTTATGTGTTATCACTTTCTACATCATAAAGAGATAAATCCAAACTGAGCCACAAGTTAATATTTGGTTGTGGTTGTTTTGTAAAGAAGTAGCGTTTTCCAATATTAAAGTAATAGAAAACTCATGGTCAAAGTACAGATTTAAAGATACATTTTTACATAAACTAACAATTTATGTGAATGTTGGAAAGTAAAGCGCTCATACAACTAAGATATCTATCTCTGAATGTCAGTCCTGAGGCAGGATATCCCTTCATTGATGATTTAATGCAGTGGTCTGCAACCACCGGTCTGGGGCCTGGTACCAGTCCGTGAGACATTTGTTACCGGGCCGCACAGAAAGAATTAATTTATTTATATAAATTCCGTTGTATCGATCGTTATAGTCTGAAAAACGTTTTATTTTGAAAAACGATCGACTTAACTTTCGTCTGTGTCCCTTCACACGTCAATACACTTGTCTTGGTCACATGATCAGACACGTTAGCCAAACAAACAAGTCCGCAAACTAGCGAAAATGAGTAAAAAAAGAAAAGAAAAAACGTCTTTGGAGAGCTTCTTCGCAAAGGGGAAACATTTTTTTATTATTATTCTGGTCGTGTTATTTTATTTTTGATGTATTCATCTGCCACACCTTGAAGGCCGGTCCGTGAAAATAATGCCAACATCAAACCGGTCCGTGGTGTAACAAAGGTTCGGGACCCCTGATTTAATGGACACTGTTGTGTTACTGAAGAGCAGCATCTGTTGAGATTCATCCTTGAGCCCATGTGATGTCATCGTTCTAGCAGGTGTAAAGCACTTGTCCTTTATTATATTAACTTTTCAAACATTTCAGCCCTCTCTTTGACTCTCTTTGTTTCTTTGTTACTTCTTACTTTTGTTACTTGAAACTTCACACCAGAAATACAGTCCTCGCCTTCCCTCTTCTTCATCACAGTGTGCGGAGGTGGATGATTGTTTCCTCACTTTTATTTAAGCGTTTCCTTGAAGGACAAACAATCAGGTTTTACTCTCTGTGTTTTCACCACCAGCCTTACCAGAGCTGGACGAGCTGACGATGGAGTGTGTGCTGGTCGAGCTGGAGAGTGTGTGCGAGGAGAAGATGCAGCAAGCCATCGAGACGGAGGAAGGCCTGGGCATCGAGTACGACGAGGACGTGGTGTGCGATGTCTGCCGCTCGCCGGAGGGAGAGGACGGCAACGAGATGGTCTTTTGTGACAAGTGCAATGTTTGCGTTCATCAGGTCAGAAAATATGTGATTTTCTGCATCATTTGCAGAATAAAACAATCGCTAAAAATATCAAATATGGTTCATCAAAAGAGAACAGGCGGCTGTTTTCTTCAGTGTAACATTTTATATAAACCAGCAGCATGAATTTAAACATATATACAGTAGCGACTTCACAAATAGCTCCTGTGACAACCTGCAGCTTGAGGGGCTCTGCTGTTTGTTACACAGTGACACAGTATTAATTACTGTGTCACTGTGTTGGCATTAACACAGCTTCAGTGGCATCGCACTGCCCCTGCTCACCTGCTGTTTTGACACAGAATGAAAATTGTTTCCCCATAACTGCAGAACAAATCTCATTTTGGTCTGTCACCAAAAATATCACAAATAACATAGAAATAAACCCTGCTGCAAGCTTTTGGTCTGCTGCCTGATGCCATGAGTTTGGAGTAAAGAATCAGTCTTTCAGTTTAAAAGGTTGTCTTCTGCCCCAAGTGGAGGAGTTCAAGTACCTCGGGGTCTTGTTCAGGAGTGAGGGAAGGATGGAGCGTGAGATCAAGCAGATCACTGCGGCGTCTGCAGTAATGCGGGCTCTGCACAGATCCGTCGTGGTGAAGAAGGAGCTGAGCTGAAAGGCAACGCTGTCGATTTACCGGTCGATCTTCGTTCCCACCCTCACTTGTGGTCACGAGCTTTGGGTAGTGACCGAAAGAACAAGATCACGGGTACAAGAGGCTGAAATGAGCGTCCTCCGTAGGGTGGCCGGGCTCTCCCTTAGAGATAGGGTGAGAAGCTCGGTCATCCGGGAGGAGCTCGGAGTAGAGCCTCTGCTCCTCCATGTTGAGAAGAGCCAGATGAGGTGGCTTGGGCATCTAATCAGGATGCCTCCTGGACGCCTCCCGGGTGAGGTGTTCAGGGCATGTCCCACCGGTAGGAGACCCTGGGGAAGACCCAGGACACGCTGGAGGGACTAGGTCTCGCGGCTGGCCTGGGAACTCCTCGGGGTCCCCCGGGAAGAGCTGGAGGAAGTGGCCGGGGAGAGGGAAGTCTGGGCTTCCTGCTGAGACTGCTGCCCCCACAACCTGACCCTGGATAAAGCAGAAGATGGATGGATGGATGGATGGATGGATGATAGATGGATGGATGATAGATTGATGGATGATAGATGGATGGATGATAGATGGATGGATGGATGGATGGATGGATGAGAGATGGATGGATGGATGGATGGATGGATGGATGGATGGATGGATGGATGGATGATGGATGGATGGATGATAGATAGATGGATGGATGGATGGATGGATGGATGGATGGATGGATGGATGGATGGATGGATGGATGATGGATGGATGGATGATGGATGATAGATGGATGGATGATAGATAGATAGATGGATGGATGGATGGATGGATGATAGATGGATGGAGAATGGAGGGATGATGGATGATGAGGGAGGGTGATGGATGGATGATGGATGGATGATGGATGATGATGGATGATGATGGATGGATGGATGGATGGATGGATGATGGATGGATGATGGATGATGGATGGATGATGGATGATGGATGATGATGGATGATGATGGATGATGGATGAT